>CM069907.1:5030930-5280567 GCA_036172215.1 Camellia granthamiana
GGTTCACTCGGGTATTGACACTCTCCTTTTGTGCTCTAACTTTGCCAAAGCCGCCCTTTCGAGTTTTCAACCTTGCGAGCTTTTCTTTTTTTCTTTTTGTTTTTCATTTTGTTCATTTCATTTTTTTTTTATTTCTTTTGAGTTTCTATTTTTTTGTTTTTCTGCTCTAACTTTTGTCTGGGTCGCCTTTCCGGGTTTTTTAGCCCAGCGAGCCTTTCAAGGGTTACTTTTCATTTTAACTTGTCCATGTTGATTGGGTGTGAAATCTCTAGGCCATCTATAAGAACGACTGCTACACTTGACCAGTAGATATGATGATGTAAGGACTAGATTAATTGGGTCTGAATTTGCCCCCTAGTGTTGCCCCTAGTGTAGTGGATAGGAACTCGACTGTCCCTCAATAATAAAATTCATTCTCTCAAATTCTGGGTTTTTGCCTTTCTGGGCGGTCTTCACTGGGAAACGATTCTGTTTTAACTCTTTGATCACATCCAACCTTTTGCCCCTAGTTCAAGGGTTGCTTCAAATCTAAATCACATCTGACCTTCTTGCCCCTAGTTCGAGGCTTGCTTCCAATCTGAATCACAGGCCCTACATAGTTCTGGCTAAGGTTCACTCGGGTATTGACACTCTCCTTTTACGCCTCTAACTTTTGCCAAAGCGCCCTTTAAGGTTTTCAACCTTGCGAGCTTTTCATTTTTCTTTTTTTTTCTTTTTTTTTTTCTTTTTTTTTTTTTGTGCTCTAACTTTTGCTTGAGTCGCCCTTCTGCGTTTCGACCCAGCGAGTCTCTCAAGGGTGGTACCTTATTGCCCCTAGTTCAAGGGCTGCCTCCATTTCAGCTATGCAAGCCTCACACTTTTGCCCCTAATTCAAAGGTTGTTTCAAATCTGAATTACATTCGACCTTATTGCCCCTAGTTAAAGGTTGCCTCCATTTGAATCACATCATGGCCCCTAGTTCAAGGGTTATTTCCAATTCGGCTACGCAGGCTTTACACTTTAATTGATCATTGAATACTTCGAATCAAGGTTTGAAAGCTAAGGAGGTCGGACCTCAGGTCAAGAAGGATCCTATGCTGTATAATCAATTCCAGGTATGGCTTCGTAGGACCACGCAAAAATAGTTTTTGAAATCTTTTCACAAAGTGACTAATCACTCGTACTCTTACGAAGACAAGACAGAACTAATTTGTACCAAGCCAAGATCCTTCTCAGTAC
Source organism: Camellia granthamiana (assembly GCA_036172215.1). Taxonomy (NCBI): domain Eukaryota; kingdom Viridiplantae; phylum Streptophyta; class Magnoliopsida; order Ericales; family Theaceae; genus Camellia; species Camellia granthamiana. The sequence goes on from CM069907.1 coordinate 5,032,149, forward strand.
CCACATTAACAAAAATGATTTTATTCATCAAAGGCTTAGCACACCTCTCTTCCTCTCAATTGATCAAAATTTGCAAATCCCAAGGAAATTCTTCCTCTTTGTTTTTATCAGAGTTTTGGAAAAAGTTTTGAAAAACTTTGGTCAATGCAATAATTTAAAGGCACAGAGAAATAAGCAGACTCTATGGCATTTTTTTTTTTTAATTTTTTAAATTTTTTTTTTTTTTTTTTTGAAAAGAGACTATGACTCAGCAATGACAACAGACTCAAAAGAAAATGACTAAGAAGACCTAGACAGGACAGAAATGTCTAGGTTAGCACTCTCAAAATCAACAGACTCTGACTTACTAGAATGACTCGAGCATGATCCCAACTCTACAACTTGGTGGAATCAAACTTAGACTCAATACTCCATTCAGAACTCAGAATAAAACCATTCTCAAATTGACAGTCAACGTGTGGGCCATCCACAATATTTAAAATAAAGTCCGTGCAATCAACAGGTGGTCACTCGCTAATCACAGAGATGATCGGATACCCTACAAGTTCTATTTATTTCCAATGGTCGACTTTGTGGGATATCGGAGTTTTTTTTTTTAATTTTTTTTTTTTTTTTTTGATTTTATGTTTTTGTTATTTTTTTGTTTTTGAAGTAATGGTGCTAAACTGAACAGCCTGAACCACTCATTCGAATTTGAGAACCCCTGTATAAATCCAATACATTGCACATAAAGCAGGAAAGAGAACAAACACCCCTAAGGAGGGTAGGGTTATCCTGTCCTAGCTTAAAATGATCAAGGGTTTCAGTATTCAAATAAGTGGTATCATACATCCTAGAAATGGGAAAGCATCTTGTCCTAATTTGAAAGGTACTATAGCTCACTATATGTACAAGGTTAGCTCTACCCTAGGGGTTGAAGTCAAGGTGATATTACCAAAGAGTCCTTTGGGTCATAACCAATGAAGATCTTAGGAACTTAGAAGAGTCAATATTAGCCTCTCTTCAAAGTCTGAGAACTTTCAGATCTCAAAAGATTATAACACAAGGCCTCCAAAGTAACGTAGAGATAGGTGTAGTGTCCCATAAAGTATGTCTGTGCTCCCACCAGTATCTAGGCAACACAGGAACTTTAAGTGCACCAATGCATGCAATGCAGTAAACATATAACTGAAACTAAAAGTCATATCATGGACTTCGAGTCAAGATTTCATAAGTCCCCAGCAGAGTCGCCAGAAACTGTAACATGCCCGGGGGGTACCCGCGCGCGTTAAACAGTTCGGACCCTCGAGATCTCTTTGATCTAGTCTCACGAGTGCAATATGAAACATAGATGAGAATCCAGATTTGGCAACTTTTAGAAAATCTATTTTATTGCAAAACCTTTTACCAGAAATGGACTGCGTCATCAGATCTCAGAGTCGCCACATAATATTTTGAGAAATTAGGAAACCCATGACTCGTGCCAAGGCCACTGTTCGTCGTAACCAAAGATGCTTGGCTTAGAACCTTAGGTATGAGAGGAGAAGGTCAATAATGAGCACCCCCGCTCACCCGATCAAAGGATCGGCCTCTACTAAACCATGATATGAATTTTATTTTCTTTATATGTTCATATTCTGATTATTTAGTAAATCCTAAAATTTACTATGTGAAGCATACAAGTATAGACTAGTTTGCTCCAATTGGAACAATTCAACTTCATGTTTGTTTTGCAAAGGGTTTCAATTTGCCACCTCAAGTGGGCTTAAAGTTTGTGAATTTGCCACTACAAAGTGGGCTTAAAACGTACATTCGTTGAATCATTCCAATTCAAGCAACAAGATTTCATCCACAGGCATTCAAACAGTTTATCATTTTAAGCAAATAATCTTATGGTAGGATGCTAACACATAGTAAGAAAAACACACACAAATGGGATGCTGAAGCGTAAAAACTCACAGATTGACTGACGTCCCGCAAACAAGCTACAAAACAAAGTTAGTAAAATATGCATGATCTTATATACAAAATTCTAATGCAATACATACACAAGAATGCTCTAAGGATCCGGCTTCTAAAATATAGCATGTGAATCATCTCAAAACATGCGATAGCGCACAAAATCAAATAATATCAATTAAATCACAAAGATGCAAATTTAGCCAAATCAAGATGCATGAAATATGGATGTAAAGTATGGATATGTATGGCATGTCAAATATATACATATAGTTAGGGAAAGCGATTAAAGAATGGAATAGAAAAAAGCGAGGTAAGAAAATTATTACAACACTTTAAATATTACAAATCCAGGGGAGATAAATAAAATAAAATCTTCACAAATACTCAAAATAAAAATAAAATAAAATAAAGAAAATGAAGCAGGGACACACTTTATGTGACTAAGCACCCATTGATAAAACTCATATTAAGCCCACAAATTGAGCCCACTTACTTGAAGCCCATGTAAAACTAAGTAAAACCAACTCAAGCCTTGCAGACCAACCACGTGCTTGAAGCCCATGCAAAAGCCCCACTTACGTGAAGCCCATGCAAAACTAACTCAAGCCAATACTCAAAACCCTTTATTATTCTCAAACCCATTTGGTTCTGCTTCCAACATTTGAAGAAACCATTTCTTTGACTCTATTAGGGAAAAGTTAGGGATCATGAAAATTTTGTCATGAAAATGATCATGAAAAATTTATAATCCTTAGATTACCTTAATTAGTGTGTGATGATTTATTCTAAGTGTAATCAAGGGTTACAGAACTTTCATGATTATTTTCATGAAAAAATTTTCATGATACCTAGCATTACTGACTCTATTATTACATCACTTCTAGTCTTCAAAACACCGCTGTAGCTTCTGGTTTTCTTGTCAATGGCACTGGCTTCGATGTCAAAGTCCGAGACCTTACTCAACGGTTGTGATTTGCTGCTATATAAGGGAAGAGAAGAACTATATGCTGCTTGATCGGTTTGTTCTGCTTTGTGGTCCGAAAAGTGGGAATTTAAATGGGGCTTGGGTGGTTTGAATTTGGTGACGGGGCTGGACTTTTTAAACTGATCTTTGTGTATGCTCGACGATAAGAAGAGTGGAATTTGAGTACTTTGAGTTTGAGAAATGTTATTAGCTGACCTGAGAATATGTGGAATCGCATGATCTACGAGTATGACGTTGCAATTCAATTGTTTCACGCAACAATCTGCTTCCTTCTTCAAGCATATTGCTCCAAGCTCTTGAGCCACCATTGCAACAGATCCCATGCATCAGCTACAACTTTGATTTCAGCACAAACCTGGTGCAGCATTGGGTTGGACGGAGAAAGTAATTGCTGCTGCATTATCTATACACAGACCTTGTTCATTCTCTTGGTGTGATTGTAGGTGTTGGGCACATCATCATTATTATCATCAGTAGCAACAACAACAACAAAGACAGATCCTGCTAAATTATTACAATCTTTATCATATGAACCACCCTGCTCATGATTCCTTGTTTCTTCTCCTTGTTGAGCAGACCAGAGAGGAATTGGTAGAGAGTAGAGTTTTGCTGGTAGCGGACGAGAAGATGGAGCCACCGAGGTGAGTGAGGAGGAGGAATGGTGGGCAGCAGCTTGGGTCATTGCATGACGGTATCTGTAGCGGCGTTGTCGGCAATATCGTCGTCGGTAGCAGCATCTGTAACACTCATGGCAGCTTGGGTCACTGGACTGCAAACTAGTTATAGCTGGGTGTGTATGAATGTGGGTTTGTGTCTTCTTTTCTAGCCATTGTTCTGCCTGCCTACACACCCAGAAAGAGAGAGAAGGTGATAGATATGTTTTTCCTTCTTGACTCAGATCAAAGCTTTTCTCCCATGCCCCCCCCCCCCCCCACGAGAGAGAGAGATAAATAGCTGTGTATAGTGTGTGTTCTGTGTTTTTTTCAGTGTGTGTTGTGTATGGTGTGTGTTGTGTCTCAGTGTGTTGTGTGTATCCGTGAGTGTTGTGTCTCAGTGTGTGTATAGCTATGTGTCTATGGCAGTGTGTCGCGTGTGTGTGTGTGTGTCATGTGTGCCTGTGTGTTTTGTTTTTTTGCTCCACCGAAAATGCTCCATCCCTCAGCAGCTCAAAACCCTGAGAGAGAGAGAGATTGGCTTCGTCCCTTCATGTGTGTTGATTCTTGGTTTTTATTCTTCAACTCCAAAAGAGAGAGCACCTGCAACCTAGCTCTTTTACATTTTTTTATGGCCCTCCACCCTGAGCCCATGCATGTGTGTTGATTCTCCTTTTACTTCTCTCTGTCCCTCCCTTTTATTTTCTTTTTGGAAAACATATCCTCTCATCTGTGAACCCTCTCCCCGAAAAACACCTACACGCACCCACTGGGCCAACCTCTTTTTCTCTCTCTCTCTCTCTCTCTAAAATATTCTCTTTTTTATTTGCTTTACAAAAACAATATCCTGCACCACTATCACATATAGTCCACCCTCTCTTACAACAATTAACAACTCATCTTCCGCCCAAAACCCATCATCACAATGTCTCCATCACAAACCCCATTATCATGACCAAATATTCCATTTTTGTTTGTGTATTTTGTTTTTATTATTTTTTATTTTTTGTATTTTGTTTTTATTATTTTCTATTTTTCTATTTCTAAAATACACCACCTCAAAATATGTACACACACATTACATTATATAAAATTATAAAATACTACAAATTAATAAAATATTAGTGATATAAAATATCAAATGACATATTCCAATTTTCATCATGTGGTGTTCAAAAAAAAATGCCCAAGTCTTAAGTCTGGTCAAAATGGGGTGTCTACAGTATCCTTTACTGAAGTCGACCTAGACATGGTGCACCATCCACACAACGATACTCTGGTGATATCCCTGAAGATTGGAGAGTGCCAAGTAAGAGGCATTCTAATTGATCAAGGCAGCTCTTGTGACATCATGTATGTCAGATGTTACAAGGAGCTCAGCCTTCACCAAGATGATTTGGAATAATCCAATGGTCGGGTTCAACGGAACGCCGACATGGCCCTTGGGGGCAATAAATTTGGAGGTAAGGCTCCAGAAAAATGAGCACAGAGTTTACGATCATTGACACCCCCCTCACCTTACAACGTTATCTTAGGAAGGGCTGTGGTTGCACGCAATGAGAGTCGTTCCCTCCACATTGCACCAACTATTGCGGTTCCCAACAGAACAGGGAATTGAGGAGATCAGAAGAGATTAGGTACGGGCGAAGAATTGCTCCATGACAGTAATGAAATCCACCTGCAATGTACGAGAAGTAGACACAACCAAGATTGAGGACGAGGACATGGAGGTCCTGGATGACGTCGGCAAAGAACCAACTGAGAAAAGTGAGGAAGCCCTGAAGAAGATTCTAGTCCAACAAGGGGATGAAAAGTGTTTCTTCCTTCTCGACTCAGGATTGGCCGATGAAAAAGAAAGGGAGTTAGAAGCCTTCTTACGAGCAAACATTGAGGTGTTTGCTTGGACGCCATGCGAGATGCCTGGCATTGACTCCGAGGTCACTTGCCATAGACTGAATGTGGACAGGTTGGCTAAACTTGTCATTCAACGAACAAAGAGGCCAACATTGACGCATGTTGAAGCCGTAGAAGAGGAAGTGGGAAAACTACTGGAGGCCAAAGCCATTCAAGAGGTAAACTATCCAACCTGGTTGTCAAACACAGTTGTTATGAAGAAGAAAAATAAGAAGTGGAGGGTCTGCGTGGACTTCACTAGCCTGAATAAGGCTTGTCCCAAAGACAGTTTCCCACTCTCCAAAATCAATCAATTGATAGATGCCACTTCAGGGTATGGAAGAATGAGCTTTTTGGACGCATACAAGGGGTACCATTAGATAACAATGCACCCCCCTGATGAGGAGAAGACTGCATTTATCACCCAAAAAGGGTTGTATTGCTACAAAGTAATGCCCTTCGGGTTGAAAAATACAGGAGCAACCAACCAGAGGTTGGTGACCAAGATGTTCAGGCACCTAATTGGCAAAACAGTGGAAGTATATATTGACGACATGGTCGTGAAGACCAAATAACCTGAGGATCATCTGGCCAACTTGAAGGAAATTTTCGACATCTTTAGAACATATCGGCTCCGACTCAAAGCTTCGAAATGCGCATTTGGAGTTGGGTCTAGCAAGTTCTTAGGATACTTGGTTACTAGAAGAGACATTGAGGCAAGCTGTAGACACCCTATTTTTGACCGTCCTCAAGACTTGGACGTCACCGCTTGAACACCCGGTGATTATCCATGTTTGTGTTTGTTTTGAGTTCCCGGAGGCCCCGGCTGCGCGCCGTGCCTCAGGATCTCTCAACCGGCTTGTTTTGTGCTTGGTTGTACACCAAGTACTTGTGTGTTTTTGCATTTGAGGGTAGGGGAAGGCTTGTTAGCCATCCCTAAAGCCCACCGGCTGCCCCCACACCCCACCGGCACTCCCTTTTGTCCGTCGGCACTGTTTTCTCAAAAACTTTGGCCGGTCGGCACTATATGTTGCCGACCGGCACTTTTTTGTGCCGGTGACGTTTTTGGCTGGCCGGTGACCCTTCTGAACCCCCCTGAGGATGGTGCATGCCAGCTGTGGCAGCTGGATTACACCATCTCTCCTCCCCGTGCATAGGATTGGCCCATATGCACCTTTGACCCCCCCTAAAGTTTCTAGAAGCTTGAACCCTTTTGGCCAAGCTTCTTGGAGAAGTTTGGCCAGCTGTTTTGGCTTCTCCAAGAAGCCTTGCACCCCCTTGGTCCCTTGACCCCTTTCCTCTTGCTTAGCCATTAAGCTTAGAGCCTTTTGTTGCCTATATAAGCAAGCCTTCTCTCCCTTTGATTGGGGTTAGACATTTAAGGGCAAAACCAGAGCTTACACATATATTTCTCTGATATACATCCATATATATCTATATCTCCCTCTCTCTCCTCTTGTGTGTGTGTTTTTGGACCAAAAAGTGTGATTTCACCTTACTTTTGCAGCATTACACACACTACTACACCTTAATCCGAGAATGGGAGGCTTGGAGGTTTGTTTTGTGTGATCTTGGACTAGTTTTGATCACTAAATGAGGGCTGCTCCACCTGTTCTTCATTGGATCTTCAAGGGTAAACTTTTTGCTTTAGTTTCCCCATTCTTGCAACTAGTTTCTACCCCTCTTGCTTTGGGTTTTGAGCTTTGTCTATAACTGAAAAAACTCTTGTTTTTACTTGCTCTTGAACCTTCATTAAGGTCATTTTGTGGTTTGAGTAAAGGCTCACCCTTTTAGGCTTTGTTTGGCCATTTTGGTGTCTCTTTGGTAAAGCTTTGCTCACTTGGTGTTCTTGGTCTTCTCACCACTGAAAACCAGTGGGTTTTCAGTGGTGAGGAAGGTACTTTCAAGTCTTAGATAGGGGAGGGACACCTCTCTCCCCCTTGTCCTTTGCTTGCCTTTGTATTTGGCCTAAAAGATAGCATGTGTGCATAGCCTTGTTTGGCTCCATTTCAGAACTTTTTGGGGTGTTTTAGGTCATGTTTGATCTCTGTTTTAGGTTGGATTCGTGGCCTTTAACATGCATCTCATACTTACTTTGAAATGCTCTTTTATGCTTAAAAGTATGCCATGCTTCTAGGCCATGTTCTTTGCATGTTTTAGCATAGTTCCATGAGGGCATTAGCATCATATTACCATGTATAAGGGCTGTGAGCCACTGATTTTGCCATGTATAGTGTGCTTGACATGGTTGTTTTGTATTCTAGGCTTGTAAGCCTCATGCATTTTGGTTCCTAGCATGTTCAACATTGATCATCCTCATGATTTGGCATCATTTGTGACCCTATTTCAGTCCATAAATCATGTGTGTATGTTTACATATGTGACCATTTTCATGCTTCAAGGGTGTCCCCTTTTATGTCTAGGAATTGGCATTGTGTATGCTTGCATGATTAATACATTTTGGGGCTGCCATATGTGGGTTTTGGGTGTCATTTTGCATAATAGAAGTCTGTTTTTGGTTATTAGATGCATGCCATGAGTGGCCTTGATAATGGTAGTAAGGTACTCTCTTTGGTGCCCTTGGTTTTGGGCCTATTGCCTTACATGCTTGCATGAGTTTTGGTCATCATTTTGGGCATGTTTTGCCACTGTTTTAGGGAGGTTTGAGGGCTGTCCCATTGTAGCTTAGTCTATCATTGCATGTTTAGTATATGTGTGTTGCATGCTTAGTCAACATGGTCTTGACATAAGACAATCCTATTGCCTTAGGTGTTCATGTTTGTATCACACTTTGCATTGTGCATGCTTAGTATTGTATACTTCCCATGATGTGTTACATAGCATTTGGCATGCCTTACACTTTTGTGTCATGTTGCATTGTTGATGCATGTTTGCATGGATTGCATTTCATTACTTGGTTTGGGGTGTCAAACCAAGTGTGGGAAATGAGGGGTGTTTGTACTCCAAGTGACAAAACACACCTCAATTCCCATGTCACTAAGGCCCTTGACTTTGGCATGATAGGGACTTAGTTATCATTGTTGTGTTGCATGCATTTTTACATTGAAATGCAACCTTGGTATCTTAGGCTATCATGCACCAAGGTGCACAATTGATAGCCCTAGAACCAAGAGCCATGTTTCCTTGAGTCCCATTCATGATAGGAAGCATTGGCCATGCATAAATATGCTCAAAAATCCAATACCATGCATTGCTGTCTGCTGCTGCTGTCAAACTGTCCTCTGCAGGAATTTTGTGCCGACCGGCAGAAAAGAGTGCCGACCGGCACTGTATCTTTGGCCGATAGCTTCTTTTGCAGCCGGTGGTCACCACAAGCAGCCGGTGAGAATTTCTTCCAACCGGTGGCACTCAGCAGCACACAAGGAAGGTGTTCTGGGACTTTGGGAAATTTTGGAGAGACAGAGCAGTAAAAACAGAGGCAGCAGTGCTAGGGTACGGCTTTTTCGGGCAAGGCGGATATCGAGCATGCATCATTCACGCATCCCGAGGCAGGGCTGAGGCCCCCTTTCTTTTATTTAATTTATTCAATAATTAGAATCTTGTAATAATTTGTTCATTTATTTTTGGACTGTATTATTCTTTTGGTCCCTCCGTGTGAGGGCATATTTGTAATAAGCGTGTGTGAGTGGTGATGTATGTCTTCCAACCCCCACGTCTTTCTTCCCTTTTATTTACCTGCTTATGATGATAGATTAGGGCATATTTAAATTAGCATAACAGTATGAGAGCATGCGTGCATCCATACATTTGTTACACATGCATCGGGCTCGGCACATAGACACCCTATTTTTGACCGTCCTCAAGACTTGGACGTCACCGCTTGAACACCCGGTGATTATCCATGTTTGTGTTTGTTTTGAGTTCCCGGAGGCCCCGGCTGCGCGCCGTGCCTCAGGATCTCTCAACCGGCTTGTTTTGTGCTTGGTTGTACACCAAGTACTTGTGTGTTTTTGCATTTGAGGGTAGGGGAAGGCTTGTTAGCCATCCCTAAAGCCCACCGGCTGCCCCCACACCCCACCGGCACTCCCTTTTGTCCGTCGGCACTGTTTTCTCAAAAACTTTGGCCGGTCGGCACTATATGTTGCCGACCGGCACTTTTTTGTGCCGGTGACGTTTTTGGCTGGCCGGTGACCCTTCTGAACCCCCCTGAGGATGGTGCATGCCAGCTGTGGCAGCTAGATTACACCATCTCTCCTCCCCGTGCATAGGATTGGCCCATATGCACCTTTGACCCCCCCCTAAAGTTTCTAGAAGCTTGAACCCTTTTGGCCAAGCTTCTTGGAGAAGTTTGGCCAGCTGTTTTGGCTTCTCCAAGAAGCCTTGCACCCCCTTGGTCCCTTGACCCCTTTCCTCTTGCTTAGCCATTAAGCTTAGAGCCTTTTGTTGCCTATATAAGCAAGCCTTCTCTCCCTTTGATTGGGGTTAGACATTTTAAGGGCAAAACCAGAGCTTATACATATTTTTCTCTGATATACATCCATATATATCTATATCTCCCTCTCTCTCCTCTTGGGTGTGTGTTTTTGGACCAAAAAGTGTGATTTCACCTTACTTTTGCACCATTACACACACTACTACACCTTAATCCGAGATTGGGAGACTTGGAGGGTTGTTTACTGTGATTTTGGACTGGTTTTGATCACTAGAGGAGGGCTGCTCCACCTATTCTTCAAAGGATCTTCAAAGGTGAGTTTGTTACTTTAGTTTCCCCATTCTTGCAACTAGTTTCTACCCCTCTTGCTTTGGGTTTTGAGCTTTGTCTATAACTAAAAAAACTCTTGTTTTTACTTGCTCTTGAACCTTCATTAAGGTCATTTTGTGGTTTGAGTAAAGGCTCACCCTTTTAGGCTTTGTTTGGCCATTTTGGTGTCTCTTTGGTAAAGCTTTGCTCACTTGGTGTTCTTGGTCTTCTCACCATTGAAAACTAGTGGGTTTTCAGTGGTGAGGAAGGTACTTTCAAGTCTTAGATAGGGGAGGGACACCCCTCTCCCCCTTGTCCTTTGCTTGCCTTTGTATTTGGCCTAAAAGATAGCATGTGTGCATAGCCTTGTTTGGCTCCATTTCAGAACTTTTTGGGGTGTTTTAGGTCATGTTTGATCTCTGTTTTAGGTTGGATTCGTGGCCTTTAACATGCATCTCATACTTACTTTGAAATGCTCTTTTATGCTTAAAAGTATGCCATGCTTCTAGGCCATGTTCTTTGCATGTTTTAGCATAGTTCCATGAGGGCATTAGCATCATATTACCATGTATAAGGGCTGTGAGCCACTGATTTTGCCATGTATAGTGTGCTTGACATGGTTGTTTTGTATTCTAGGCTTGTAAGCCTCATGCATTTTGGTTCCTAGCATGTTCAACATTGATCATTCTCATGATTTGGTATCATTTGTGACCTCATTTCAGTCCATAAATCATGTTTAAATGTTGGCATATGTGGCTCATTTCATGCTTTAAGGGTGTGCCCTTGTATGTCTAGGAATTGGTATATTGCATGCTTGAATGTTTAGAGCATTTTGGGGCTGCCATATGTGGGTTTTGGGTGTCCTTTTGCATGCTAATACTCTGTTTTTGGTGGCCTAATACATGCCATGAGTGGTTGTGTAAATGGTGTTAAGTTGCTCTCTTTGGTGCCCTTGGTTTTGGGCCTATTGCCTTGCATGCTTGCTTGAGTTTTGGTCACCATTTTGGGTATGTTTTGCCACTGTTTTAGGGAAGTTTGAGGGCTATCCCATTGCAGCTTAGTCCACCATTGCATGTTTAGTATATGTTTGTTGCATGCTTAGTCAACATGGTCTTGACATAAGACAATCCTATTGCCTTAGGTGTCCATGTTTGTATCACACTTTGCATTGTGCATGCTTAGTATTATATACTTGCCATGATGTGTTACATAGCATTTGGCATGCCTTACACTTTTGTGCCATATGGCATTATTGATGCATGTTTGCATGAATTGCATTTCATTACTTGGTTTGGGGTGTCAAACCAAGTGTGAGAAATGAGGGGTGTTTGTACTCCAAGTGACAAAACACACCTCAATTCCCATGTCACTAAGGCCCTTGACTTTGGCATGATAGGGACTTGGTTATCATTGTTGTGTTGCATGCATTTTTACATTGAAATGCAACCTTGGTATCTTAGGCTATCATGCACCAAGGTGCACAATTGATAGCCCTAGAACCAAAAGCCATGTTTCCTTGAGTCCCATTCATGATAGGAAGCATTGGCCATGCATAAATATGCTCAAAAATCCAATACCATGCATTGCTGTCTGCTGCTGCTGTCAAACTGTCCTCTGCAGGAATTTTGTGCCGACCGGCACTGTATCTTTGGCCGATAGCTTCTTTTGCAGCCGGTGGTCACCACAAGCAGCCGGTGAGAATTTCTTCCAGCCGGTGGCACTCAGCAGCACACAAGGAAGGTGTTCTGGGACTTTGGGAAATTTTGGAGAGACAGAGCAGTAAAAACAGAGGCAGCAGTGCTAGGGTACGGCTTTTTCGGACAAGGCGGATATCGAGCATGCATCATTCGCGCATCCCAAGGCAGGGCTGAGGCCCCCTTTCTTTTATTTATTTGATTTAATTTATTCAATAATTAGAATCTTGTAATAATTTATTCATTTATATTTGGCCTGTATATTCTTTTGGTCCCTCCGTGTGAGGACAAATTTGTAATAAGTGTGGGTGAGTGTGTGTATGTCTTCCAACCCTCACTTCTTTCTTCCCTTTTATTTACCTGCTTTGATGGTAAATTAGGGCACGTTTATATTAGCATACCTTATGCTGTGCATGCGTGCATCCATACATTTGTTATACATGCATCGGGCTCGGCACATCACACAAACTGCATTGTATTTCAATTCCAAATTGAATACGTGTTATTTGTAGCATTCCATATGCCATCTTAGGATAGCCGAGCCTGTCTAGATTGCATCTTTGCTTGTGTTGCATTAGCCACTTAACATGAACTAGGATCATGCATATGATTACTAACTGGTTTCTGTTTTGGCTCGGAGTACTAGGTGAGCTTTTATGCTTTAGCATATCACATGTGTGTGATTGTTGCCATGATAGCATGATTACCATGAGGCTAGCTGCTTATGTGATATAACTGCTTGAATGCCTGTGGGTGGAGGTTGGATTGCTTGAGTTGGGATAATTCATTGAAATCCGCATTTTAGCCTACTTGCGAGTAGCAAATTCAAACTGTTTTCAAAACAAACGGATATGCAATGCTTATCTCCAAATTAGGCAATCTAGTCTATACTTGTTTGCTGTGCGCATAACATAGTAATTCTAGGCTAATAACCGGAATAAGAACGCATAACTTTTTTAAAAAAGGATATCATGGTTAGTAGAGGCCGGTCTTCGGACCGGGCGAAAGGGGATGCTCATAGCTGACCTTCCCCGATCGTACCCAAGCTCCTGAGCCAAGTGTACTTTGGTGATGACGACATGTGGCCTTCGGCACCGAGTCAGGGTTTCCTAAATTCCCCCATTTTAAATAAAATATTTAGGTGGCGACTCTGTATCTGGCAAAGCAGTCCATGTTTGGCACTTCTTTTCCAAAATCTGTTTTTCTCAAAACAATTCGCCAGATTTGGACTCTTTGGTTCAGATTTAGAACCGTAACATTTTGAGTCCTTCGAATTGTAGTGAACCCAATGTGAACCGAACGGGAGTAACCCTGCCGGGGCGTTCGGGGGACGTCTACACAAGCCCAGATCAAATCAAGGCCATCTTGGACTTGAAGAGCCCAACATCGGTAAAACAAGTGTAGATGTTGACTGGAAAGGCCGCAGCCCTGAATAAGTTCATAAGCAGAAGTTCTGACAAATGCAAACCATTTTTTAGTTTAGTGAAGAAGGCCACAGATTTTTTGTGGACAGAGGAGTGCGAAGTCGCCCTGACCGACTTTAAAAAATACCTAACCACAGCTCAAGTTCTCTCAAATCCAATACCTGGAGATGAGTTGTTCTTATACTTGGCGATTTCAGAGCATTCAACAAGTGCAGTGGTAATCAGAGAAGAGAATGGAGAATAGAGGGCATTTTACTATGTGAGTAAAACCCTAGCAGGCGCAGAGACCAGGTATTTACCCATGAAGAAATGGACACTGGCCTTGATAATGGCCTCCAAGAAGTTGAACCACTATTTCCAACCCCACAAGATTATGGTATTGACTGAACACCCCTTGAAGTCCCTACTACAGTAAGGAGATCTGACAGGCAGGGTGGCCAGATGGGCAGGGCAGTGGTATTGGGCCAATACGATTTAGAGTTCAGACCCAAAACAGCAATCAAAGGCCAGGTTCTGGCCGAGTTCACACCTGACGCTATCCCACATCGGGCTTCGTTGAGCCGCGGTTTAGGATCAAGAAGAAACCCAGCTGGGGATGAAAAACCCCACAGCAGAACAGAAGAAAGAAGAGAAACTCGGGCCTTGCGATATTTACATCAGCGACTCCTTCCACCTGTTTGTTGATGGAAGTTCAAATCGTCAGGGAACGAGGGCAAAAGTAGTACTAGTATCGCCAGATGGGCAGATGCTGGAACAATCTATTCGTTTTGGATTTAAGGCCTTAAACAACGAAGCAGAATATGAAGCACTGATCGCAGGATTGAAGTTGGCAGCAGCAATGGAAGCCGACAAGGTGATGGTCTTCTATGACTCCCAGCTTATTGTCAACCAGGCAACAAGCAAATACGCAGCACGAGATGAAAGAATGATGGCCTATGTAAAAGGGGTTGTCAGACTGTTAGCCTTATTTCAGGATTGCCGACTACAGCAAGTTAGTCGAGATGACAACAGCCATGCCGATGCCTTGGCTAACCTGGCTAGTGCAATGAAATCAGGGGAGATAAGGACAATAATGGTTGACTATTTGTCAAGCCCAAGTATGGAACCACTGAACACAGAGTTTGAAGCAATGTGTATGGAGATAGGACCAAGTTGGATAGATGCAATAGTAGTATTCCTTAGAGATAAGAAGCTGCCAGATGATCGCAAAGAAGCACACAAGGTCAGACTGAAGTCAGCGAGGTTCGGTCTGGCAGCAGAAGGACAGCTCTACAAAAGGTCTTTTACTGGTCCCCTTTTGAGATGTGTGCATCCTTCACAAGTTGAAGACTTCTTGTATGAAATACACGAAGGAGTATGTGGAAGTCACATTACTCAGGGGTACTGGTGGCCTTACATACAAAAAGATGCCGAAGCTTATGTCAGAAAGTGTGAGAAGTGTTAGAGGTTTGCACCTTTGATACATCAACCAGCAGCAGATTTAAACCCAGTGTCCAGCCCTTGGCCATTTGCCCAGTAGGGCATGGATCTTGTTGGACAACTACCTTAAGCGACTGGACAAAGGAAGTTCCTGCTGGTAGCAACTAACTATTTCACAAAGTGGGTAGAAGCTGAACCCCTCGCGTAGATTCGAGACATTGATGTGAAGAACTTCATATGGAAGAACATCATCACCAGGTTTGGGATATCAAGGGCAATAATAGCAGACAATGGTACACAATTTGACAGTAAGCTAATCAAAAGCTTCTGTACAAAGTACAATATCAAGAACTATTACTCCACTCCAAGCTTTCCTCAGAGTAATGGTCAGGCAGAAGCATCCAACAAGACTATCTTGGATGGGATTAAGAAAAGGCTAGAAGTAGCTAAAGGAAAATGGGTGGAGGAATTGCCCAACGTACTCTGGACATATCGGACTACACCGAGAAGATCAGCTGGAGAGTCCCCATTTGCTATGGCTTATGGCACAAAAGTAGTTATCCTACTAGAAGTCAGCATTCCTGGGATCAGAACCCAAGGAGTAGAGAATGGGACTAATGAGGCATTCCTGGCCCGAGATCTAGACCTGTTGGAAGAAAGAAGGGAGAGAGTAGTAATTCGGCTGGGGGGATACCAACAAAAACTTGCTAGGGCTTACAACAAGAAGGTTAACCCAAGAGAATTCAAAGTTGGGGACCTCGTGCTGAGGAAAGTGGTTGGCAACAAGAAGGATCCCAGAAAGGACAAGCTTTGCCCAAATTGAGAGGGACCTTATAGAATTATCTCAGTTGCCGGTAATGGTGCATATCGGCTTGAGGACAGTGATGGTAAAGAGTTGCCAAGACCCTGGAACACTTGCAACCTAAAGTTTTTCTATCATTAGATTTTTGTTTTTTAAAGTTTATATTATTAGCCGAAGTAATAATAAAATTTTAGCTTGATTTTTAATTTCAAACTTGTGTAATACGACTAACTAGTCCTTTGGCGATGTTTCTAAGTGAAACATGACGAATAGCTTAGACTTATTATATGGCAGAGTTGAATTATACTTGCACATAATAGAGTTGAACTAAGTTGGATATGTTTCTAAGTAAAATATGACGAATAACTTGGACTTATTATATGGCAGAATTGAATTATACTTGCGTATAATAGAGTTGAACTAAGTTGGCGATGTTTCTAAGTGAAACATGATGAATAACTTAGACTTATTGTATGGCAGAGTTGAATTATACTTGCATATAATAGAGTTGAACTAAGTTGGCGATATTTCTAAGTGAAACATGACGAATAACTTAGACTCATTATATGGCAGAGTTGAAATTATACTTGCATATAATGGAGTTGAACTAAGTTGGATTAACCTAAACTTGCCATGTCGGCAAAATCAAACTTAGATTGGAACTAAGTGCATTTCAATAAGATTAATAGAGAAACCAAGGTTGAGAACCTCGGCTAGTCTTTGTTTGAATATAACTTCGGCAACAAGATCATAAGCACATGCTTAATGTGAACATAAGTGAAACTTAAGTTCACATTAGGGGCAAGGAGCTGGAGAATGATGAATAAAGTTTAAAGTGCTTAGGCATTGGAATTTTATAGAAAAATTTACAAGTTAAAGTTAAGCCGAGGTAATATTGTAAGAAGTACATACATACTTGCCGCGATGACCAGGTTGCCAAACTTGGGGAGTATAGAAGACAGAAGTCTTGATAAGTAAGAGTGGAGCAGCAAGTTTAAAACAACACTTGTGAAAATATTTTTTCAATGTTTTCAAGTGTTAAGCCAAGGTCGAGGTAAACATTTACAAGTTATGTCCGAGATATTTTACTCCGAGGAGATTATACAGTTAAAGGTATAAATTGAAGACATGCCAAATTATTCTAAGTATGAAAGAGGTAGAGCACACATAAGATAAAAGAAGACATTCAAACACTTAGAAGAAAGGAGGAAACTTGTATTCACAAAAGATTACTTATTCAGATTACAAGAGCGGAACGTCAACCAAATATGAAACTAAAACATTGTTCAGGAAAAACAAAATACAAACAAAGGAAGAATACAACGAAAAGAAGAAATATTCTAAGTGCTAGGATTGGCTTGACCGGCTAGTGATGTTGCACTCTTGTTGGCCGCTATCTCGGCGTCAATCTCCAACAAAGTCTGATCCAGACTTTTCTCGGGGCACTGGATCTCAGCCTCAGAAGTAGTTGGATTGGGAGAGACGCCCTTGGAAACCAAGTCATCCTCTTCATCCTGAGTTAAGTCTATTTGCTCGTTAAGGGTAAGAGACTTGGGATCAGTGGCAGCCTCTCCTTCCTCTTCGTCGGCCTCACCATTGTCGGCATCATTTTAGGCTTCACTGCTGGAGTCTTTGGGCTCTGGTGGGAAAGACACTTCAAGCTGACTGATATCCCGAAGATCAGAGTCCACGAGAATGACCAACTTGTTGAGGGCCACCGTCCAACCGAGGTAGTAACCTCGGTTACAAGCCAAGTTGACTTCCTGTTTGTATTGGTCACGGACGGCAGCCTGCCCCTCTTCAAAGGCTTTTTCGTCAGCCGCCTTTACCTCAGCCTCTTTATTGGCAAGAGCCTCCTGAAGCTTAGCCTCCATATCAGCCACTTTAACATTGGCAGCTTCGAGGTCGACTCTTGCTGCCTCGACTTCGTCTTTTGTCGTCTTAGCCTTTTCCTTGGCCAGACTTTGAGCAGTTTTGGCGTCCTTGGCCTGGTCCATTAGAGCACGATTGCTGGCCTCGGTCTTGTTGAGTGAAGAGAGGAATTTGGCTGCTTTCTTGGTCTTCTTAGCCAACTCCTTCCTCATCATCTCGGTTTTTACAGCATTCGAACGGATATGTTGAATATCCTGCAAAAAACAAAACAGATTAGTAAGATTTTGTCTAAGTATAGAAAGAACTATGAAGAGATGAGTAGTAAAGGATTACCAAAACTGGGTGTTACATCATAAGAGCAAAATTCTCATACTTATGGAACTTGGCCATGCAGTTCATGTCCTTGGGCAAAAGAACTACCGTGGACAGGGTCGTGCCAGCTTCAAGGTTTGCAGCACTGTCGCCGGCGGTAAGAGGTCTATCGTCGAGCATAATCTCGGGCGCCCAGACCGCGCTTCGGGAGTAGCTGCTGCCTTCTTAGTGGCCGAACCTCGATTTTTTGGCTGGTAAGGCCTCCGATGCTTGGTCCTCGGCTGGACGTTTTTCTGCGGAAGAGGCGCTCTTCTCAACCTCAGCTAGCTTCGAGATGGGTACAGTGTCCTTAGAATCGATTTGAGTCACTGTGGACTTTGCCTTGGCCTTTTTCATCCGTTTTGGCTTGGGGGTTGGTTGGGAAGGAGAGGATGAGAATTGAACTGCCACCAACCCAGGGATGTTGGCGAGCAAGTCTTCAACAACTGCTGGTTTGCACCCCATCTCGTCGGCGGTGGCAGCAACCATGACTTTGGTGTCGAAATGAATTGCTGGTAATGTTGTGGGTGGGTTGGCTAGATCGTAATCTAACGCCTCAGTACTTTGGCATTTTTGGCTACGAGTTCTACCAGCAGAAGTGTTGGCAGGAACTCAATGACGACGTCAGCGATTATGTGGAGGAATTAATTACGGAGCAGAAATGGACGGTTGCTCTACAGAGCCAGAGATTAATCCCTGGTCTGGCCTTAATAATGATTCAGCTTGCGGAGTCGTAGCAGATGGGGACGTCGGGCAAGGTAGATTTGTAGGTTGGGATATAGTTGAGCAGTAGGGGGCTTTGCACTGGTTGACTGGCAAGTCCAGCAGCTTCTTAAAGTCTTTACTGGGGAATAAAGTCTTACGAAAATCTTTTGGTGGCTAAGGGAAAGCTGCAATTGCAAAACACAGACATTAGAACATATAGAGGAATAAAGTAATAAAGACTTAAGAACATGTAAAGTGACACTTGGTTCTTACTATTACCCTCTTTGAACACTGTTCGACTCAATGGATAGAGGTGGAGGTCGTCATCAGGTGGGACCCCGTTGCCCAAGACGATGAAATAATCATCTCCAACACTTTTGTTGGAGTTTGGGAGGTCGGCTATGAGTTTGTACTCGGTGGATCTCGACTTGAGGTAACAGATGTAGCCTTTTTCGGATTTCAGGCCATACATGGTATAACAGTATTGGATGTCGGTTAGTGTTATCCTAGCGTTCTCTCAGCAAGCTAGGGCAATTATACCGTTAATGACTCTGTAAGAGTTAATGGCCAGCTACATTAGGTTAAGTTTGTAATAATGAAGGACTTGGCAGAAAAGGATGTCAAGAAGGAACCTAAGTCCACACTCTATAAAAGCAACTACTGGGAAGGGCATGAAGTTGTCATTGGGCATGATGGAGTCCTCCTTCCCAGCCAACCTAAGTTGGACATCGGCAGAGATGGAGAACTCTCTCCTAAAGTGCTCAAGCTTTTCTGGGGTGTCCACCCTCTACCTAAACATACCCATGACGTCGGCTAAAGGGGGGGAGGTGCAAGATTTCAGAAGAGAGTGGTTTGTGTGGGTTTAAAGGACCTCAACTGAATCCTAGAGAGCACTGGAGTACAAGTTTCTAAGAATCTAAGGGGATTTTGGTTCAATTTTCCTAAGGAACAGAGTTCTAGATCAAATCCCAAGCCTAGGTCTACAGAAACAAGAATTGAAGGTAAGAATCTGGAAAATGCAACAAGAAAACAGGAAAAAAAGAGCATGATTCAGACTCAAAAAAGCAACAGAAATTCAAGAACACAAATTAAAAACCAAGAACAGTAACAAATTGACTAAGGTATCAAGTATGTGAGCAATATGAATGTGTATACAT
Organism: Camellia granthamiana; assembly: GCA_036172215.1. NCBI lineage: Eukaryota > Viridiplantae > Streptophyta > Magnoliopsida > Ericales > Theaceae > Camellia > Camellia granthamiana. The sequence goes on from CM069907.1 coordinate 5,051,747, forward strand.
AAACACAGAAACAGATTGAACAACACAAAGTCGTAAACAAGCATGCTTTACACCCAAAATGACGAAATTTTAAGAACAAGTTAGATTCAAAAACAATGGGGATAACCAAAGTATGGAGATACAAACAAAGTACAACTACGAATACAAGATCACAAGACTAACGAATGCAGTACAAAAAGCATGGGGCAAATTCAGATGCATTAAACAAATAATACAGAACTGGGAATGAAAATAAGAAGCTAAAGACTTACCGAAGAGAATGACGCCGGTATGACGTACGCCTAAGCCAGACGATGATGGTGCGTGGAGCAGAATGGTAAATGCTTGCGTCGGAGGAGAACGGAAACAGTTGCAGAAAGCTTTGAGAAAACAACAATGGTGGTTTCGTGTTTAGAGAGAGAGAAAGCTTGAACTCAGAGGAAAAATGAAGAAAGTAAAAGTGAAGAAACGGAAAGAGAAAGTGTTTTTGGTAAAACACAAAAAGGCCGCAAAATCATAATAATGTGCCTTGGACGACGTATCTGTCAGGCTGCATACGTAGAAGCGACGCGACCTGATGGTGCGTGTCAGGTACGATTCAATAAGAAAATGACGCATGGATGAAACGGTTGGGAAAACCGTGCGTGATAGCTCATGCGTATTTAGAACTCTTGGAGTTATTGATTTAATAAAGTGAGAACCTCGGCTATGAGTGATCGGTTAAAGGACTTGAAGAACTCGGTTCTTGGTTCTTGGTTCTTGGTCTTTAATAAAGTAGAACTGCAGAGTCATGGTCATGAGAAGCCAACGTATGATGATTTCGGTCATGAAGGATGGAGTGAGTCCTAACTGATGCGCTGTATGGACAAACGGTATAGGTTCCATCACCTCAAGATGCCGAGGTAATAGAACCTAGAGGGCAGTTGTGAGGGCATATTTTGTGAATGACAACACGTGGTCAAGGTGACACCAAAGTGTCAGCCAAGGTGCCACGTGTCTTTGTCATGGTGCCGAGGTGATCTCGGCTAGGCCGAGGTTATCTACAGAGATACTGGAATCCGAAATGAACAAATAAGGGACAAGAGTCCTAGAATGGGAAAGGACCTCAGTCTGGATAAAGATAAAGCTCTTGGGAAGTTTATCTCTATCTGGCTAGGAGTCCTAGATGAGCATTGAGCCAGAGTCCAAGAGAAGCTAGGTTTCTATAGGGATCAAGTTAGTGCTGGCTATAAAAGTAAGGTACCCATGTGGGTCTAAGGTACATTTTTTGTATTCTGGCTAGTGAGTTAAGTACTAATTGCTATCTTTGAGAGATAACCGAGTACTAACTTGATCGTCGAAGTGTCCCCGGGTGGACGAACCACCTCCGGAGTCTTATCTTTCTGTGGCAGGTTGTTCGGGCGAGATCTATTCTGCCGGTGCTCTCTAGCTGGGTACCTGTTTGACAGTGTGGTCAGAAATCAGTACACACAAGGATGATAATTCTCATTCTCATGTTTGGATATACATATTAAACTTATGGAATGGAATAAATATAAAAAAAAAATTATTTTTTTAAGAAGTTAGTAATAAATAAATTAAAATTTTATATAGATCATAATAATGTTGATAGTTGTAGAAGTGCTAGTGTAAGTCATAGTGGCGGCAGCGGCAGCGAAAGTGGCGGCATCGGTGGTGGTGATAACAATGATAGTAGGATAGTGGTAATAAGTTGTTGTGGCCTTAGTAGTGGTAGCAAGGTGGTGTTATGGTTGCAATGGTGGTGTGGTGGTGGTGGTGTGATGGCAGCATTGGTGGTGATGATAACAATGATAGTAGGATGGTGGTAATAGGTTGTTGTGGCCTTAGTAGTAGTGGCAAGGTGGTGTTGTGGTTGCAATGGTGGTGTGGTGGTGTGGTGGTGATGGTGGCAGCGGTGGCAGTTATAGCAACCAAAGATGGTAAAGTAATGGTTCTTGCGATGGTTATGGTAGTGGTGTGATGTTTATGAAGGTGGTAGTAGTGGTGATAAGGTAGTGGTTGTGGTGGCAAAGGCAGTGATGGTAGTGGGAGCGGTGGTAGTAGGGTAGTGATTCTAGTGATGATGATAATGTAGTTTTGTGGATGTGGTGGTAGTGACTGTGGCGGTAGTAGTGGTGGTAGTTGTGGTAGTGGTGGCAATAAGATAGTAGTGGTGATGGCGGTAGGGTGGTGGAGTGGGTGGTAGGAAAACGGAATAGTAATAGTAGTTAAATAATAATATTTTTTTTAAGTGCCAACAAAAAAATAAAGGTAAATTACATTGAAACCCCATGAGGTTTATATTTATTACAGTTTCTCCTCTCACATTTGGGAAATTACACTGACCCCCTTGGTCAGTGTAATTATTTGACGGTATTACTTTTAAGTTAAAATGACATATTTATCCTTAACCTTTAAATATACTTTAAAGGGTAAATTACATTGACAACCCTGAGATTTCAATTTAATACGGATCTCCCCTGACATTTAAAAAAAAAAAAACTAATTTAATAAAAATAAATATGAAGAAATATATTTAATTTGTAAAAAATTATTTCTAACCACTCGAAAGATAAAAATTATATAAAAATATTAATTATTTTTTATTTCTTAACCAAATTAATTTTTAATTTTTGAAAAAAATTCTAAAAATCAAACCATATATAGCCTAAGAATCTTTTGATAAGTTATTTCTTACGTTAGTAACTTATTTAATTATTTGTTAATTTTAAGACATTTTTACCATCTGAGGCCTGTTTGGTAACCATTTCGTTTTCAGTTTTCAATTTATGTTTACAAAAATTTTAAAAACTGCCATAAAAACTTGTTTGATATTTTTTTTTTTTGTTTTGTTTATAAATGGTTGTCTCATTTTGTAAATTTGAAGAAAAAACGTAAATTAAAAAAATGAGGTTACGTGGTTTTTAAACAGAAATTTAAAAATTTGACTAACAAAAAAAAATTTCAATTAATTTTTTTTCCAATGATTTTTTTTTTCAACTAATACTAACCGATAGTGCAATTGGTAATGCCACTTTAAACCTTAGGGAGGGGATTGTAATTTCTAAAATGTGAGGGGTGTCAATGTAATTTACCCAGTGAATGTAACACCCCCAAAATATAACACAAATACATCCGCAAATATATAGATGATAGCATAAATCAGAATCTCAGTCCTTTCATTACACGAGGTTAAAGGTACAAAAAAGTTTAATATAAATAATTGCCCTATTGGCTTACATCTTTCCAAGCCTTAACTTGGTTACAACAAAAGTGAGCTTCGCTTTTTACATGTTTAGCCCTAAGCTATACAAAACAAAAACATAACAAAACATGAAGCTCTTGCTTCCCAAAGATCACTCTCATGCTATTGCCCTGGAGAAGGCATGTCATCATTACCTGAAAATGTTATTCCCAACTAGGGTGAGCCATAGCCCAGTAGAGATCATCTAACACAGTATATGAAACTTAGCAAAGGTATAAGTACAAGTACATAAATAATGCATGTGGTAAAACTTTTCTCAACATTAAATACTCATAAGGTATCAATTTCAAGCCTTTATCTATTCACTTTCAATTCACTTATATGTTCTCAATTCATGAGTCAATTTCATTATTTCTCAACAAACGAATTAAGGCTACAACTCAATAAATTGCAAATCACACAACACATATGCATAAGCACTTCAAACTTCTTCTTTCACGGAAATTTCGTCCGCAGGCAGCCGTCAAACGAGACCCATGTAAACGTAGGCTATACAGACACTACAATTGCCATTTTACGGATATCTTGTTCGCGGGCTAGACACCCATGTATAATTTTGAGACTTTCACCCAGGACACTCCGGCCAAGTTAATTATAATGGAGTCCATCCCCTTTCTCTCCCAAACAAATATCCACACATATGCAATGTATTTAAACAGATAATCAAACATGAAACACATCCTTTTTCCACTTCCTAACAAATATACATATACAATGTATATAAACACAGTCATATTCAATGACAACCATCAAAGATAGGTTTCAATTTACCTAATCCACATGCAATTTCTACAACAATCCAAAGCTATCCTCCACCGATAGCCCAATACAATTATCTCTAAACAGATATTCAATCTCAACAGATAGTTTATTCAAAACTTCCAAAAGAATAAGTTAATACATAACCAATTCCACCATTTATGTCAACTCTCTCTCAATTTCACATTTCCAATGTCAATTCCAATTTTTGTACAAAATAATAGTTTAACCCAATTAGGGAAATTTCTTCATTTTCCCAAATATTAGCTAAGTGCCAAAATCATCAAATTTGGCATAGCACAATATCATTTTCAAACCTCACAAACATTAATTTCATTTACACCCAAAACCCCTCTTTGAAACTCTGTACTCAAAACCCAAGGTTTGTTTTAAAACATCTCCAAATCACACCATTATTACACAAAAGACGATATCTAAGCTAAATATCATATGAAAGTGTAGAAAGAATCCCTACCTCAAAGAAGAAGACGAACCCAACAAGAGAGAAATTCCAAGAATGCCGAAACCCATTTCTATTCAGATTAAAATGTAGATCTTGACAAGCTCTACCTTTTTCCCAAAGGCACTAGGGCGAAAAGGATGATGGATCTAGATGAAATCTAAGAGAAAAGGTGAAATGTAGAGAGAGAAACTCAAGAATAAGCTTTTTGGAGAGTTTTAGAGAGAGAGAGAGAGATAAGAAAAAGTGACTCAAAACTTCATCTTCTTGGACTGATATTTACGCAGTCCGCTCGAGCATAGGAATTCTCGCTCGAGCGTCAGACACAAACTCCCACTCGAGCATGAAACTGGACGCTCGAGTGTCGAATGCACTCTCCCAGCATCTGCAGACTTGCAAAAAAAAGCTGAGAGTTGTAGAATCCAGCTCGAGCGCGGGGATGCCCGCTCGAACGCAAGAATGCCCGCTGGAGCGGAGAGGCCAAAAACTAGGCAACACAAGTTTTGAAACTGGAGCAACTAACATGTTCCAAACGCACAATTACAACCCGATAGCCAAAAATAGAGGGCAGACAAGGGAAACAAGATATGAATAACCTTTCAACCCATACAACCCAAGTCCAGAATACAACAAGAGATGGGTTAATAACCGGAATCGCTATAGTGAGGGCAAAATTGGTATTTAAAAAAATTAAATTGCTGACATCATTAAAATCTGTTAGTTGACTTAACAGTTAACTAACTAAGGGAACAATCTGTAATGTAACTTTAAACCTCAGGAAAGGGGATATAATTTCTAAAAAGTGAGGGCGGCAACTATAATAAACATAAACCTCAGGAGGTGTCAATATAATTTACCCAAAAAATAATAAATTTTTTCCATGATAGAATGGAATGACCATTCCTTAAATTGGAGGAAGGAATTGGCATTCCCATACATTTTGTTATAATAATTATTTTAATGGAATGATTACTCTCACTTAGATAAAACGTACCAAATTAGAAGAAAAAAAAATACAAAATTAAAATGAATATTCCATTCTAATCCATTTTATACGTACTCTAAAGCCAAAACATTTTGTTTTTGTTTTTGCCAAAACTGCATTTCCACAAGGGGGACCATCAAATAACCATCACTTGTCAACAAAAAGCCTCATTCCATTTACTTGTGGAAAAAAACAAAAAAGACGAGAGGAAAAAGAAAGAAAGGAAAAAAAACACACACATAGAGAGTGAGAGAGAGAGAGAGAGTGAATGGGAAAAAGAGAAACATAAATAAGAAGAAGAACATAGGTTGAACTGTATGGTTTGGTCTCTAGCAGTTTCACTCTGGAGGTTGAAACAAAGACTAACTGCCTATGTAACACCAAAATTTGTGAGTCATATGTTGTCCACAAGGTGTAAAGCTTCTTCATTTGCAGAATGCTTCAACCGGTCTGCAGCTTTTACAACCTGCATGAAATTCGCATAAGGAATTAATGGCGATAACTGTTAAAGAAATGGGTCTAATAAGAAGGTGTTATACATCACTAAAATATTTTAATAAAATTTTTTGTATCCTTTGGGGAAAATTGTACAATATTCTCGGAGCATCACATGTCCGTACTCTCTAACCAATCATCATTTATCATGTCCCATCACGTTCCTCAATCACCCAACACAATATCTCACCAACCCACCTTCTTCACCAATCACAATACCATGCGGTACCACGTGTTCATATTTCAAGACTACTAAATAATCACCTTATTTTTTCATGTAATATGATGGGTTCTAATATTTTTTAAACATGTCAGACCGTATATATACATATGACATTTATTACATAAATACACACCTACTTTACCTACTCTTAGTGGCAGAATAAGGAATTTAGTGAAAAAGCGACACAAATTAATGACAATATTGATTTTGTTCTTTTCTCATAATAAACTATAATGAGATATTACTAAACTTAAATATTAAGAGTCTATTTGGATAAATGTGCATTTTAAATTAAAGGATTTGAGGTTAAATTTCATACAAATATTAGGAAGTAACTATTTTAGGTGGAGTGGAAAATTTAAAAAAAGAAGAAGAAGATAAGTTGAGATACAAATGATAACACATCGCAAAAAAAGTATCTATCATATGCCATAGTTATGATCTAATCTTTAATTATAACACATTGTAGTATTGAATATAACTTAATTATAATTTCTTGTGGTTGTTATTTTGGTTATGACTAAAGAGGTCTTTAATTATACATCAAGTAATGGTTAATTATGACTCATTCTGACATTAGTTATGACCTATTGTGTGTGTGTGTGTGTGTTTTTTTTTTTTTTTTTTGTTATAATTAAAGATGTGTTTCTTGGTTATAATTTGTATAGTGATCATTTTAGTTATGAATAAAAATAATTTGGCTATGAAAATTTATAATATCAATATCATAAAGTCGTAATTTGTATATGGTATACCCTTTTTGGAGGTGTCTAATAGAAGGACCTATTTTAGTAGGTTCCTTGTAATTAGAAGAAAAATTTATAATATTATAATTTTAAGAAGGAATATTATTGTAATTTTGTAAAGAATAAACATGATATAATTTATATATATAGGGGTACTAACATGCCCACCCTCGCGTTCAACCAAGTCTTGCATAGCATATAGATATGCAAATGAGAAACAAATTCAAACAAATAAATTGGAATCCAAGACCCCTGGAGCTGAGTTCTGATATCATATTTAATCACTAATTATCTTAAATAGTTAAAAATGGGCCCAACAAGCACAATGCAACCCAATGTTAATTCTTCGAAGCATTGATAAGATGATTTACATAAGTTGAGTTGAAGACAAGATTATGTTACCTCAGCATCCCAATTAGTTCTGGCTGTTATAATCAAGAGAGCTATTGTCTGCAAGAGAACTCCAACTATCATCCCCCACCAGATCCCCTGTACCAAGCCAAGTCAATATTATCATTTAATTAAATAAGAGAGAGAGAGAGAGAGAGAGAGAGAGAGAGTTACTTACAGCTGCAGCTAAGCTAGTTTTGAAGCCAAGAACACATCCAATTGGGAGACCAATAATATAGTAAGTGGCAAGATTAACATATGCCACTACACCTTGCCATCCACTCCCAATGGCCACCCCTGTAAATATTCACAGAGGAAACAAATACAATTTTTACACCACAAAATCATAATTTCAGAACTAGAAGAAGAAAAAAAAAAAGTAACTTTTTTTTTTTTTTTTTTTTTTTTTTTTTTTTTTTTTTTAACCAACTAGGCCTAGCCTAGTTGGCCACCATGCCTTCCTTAGGGCTTAGTCCCAAGGAGGTCATGGGTTCAATTCCCCTTAGGGGGGTTGAATTAAGGGAGTGCAAGCACTTATGTGCTTTGCCAAGGGTGGGGAGCTTTGCTCCCATAGGTGCTAATCTAACAACTAACAACTAACATTTGCCGAATCAATTAAAATTTGAAATCAATGTAATTATATAAGGGTAGTTTGGATATGAAAAAAAGTGTGACATAGCTTTGCCAAGCAAATTGTGTATTTTATATAATAGTATAGATAGTGTAAGAGTAGGGGTATAAGTGGTTCAGTTCGGTCAGTATTGAGGGGAAAATATTTTTTTTATCAAAATATCGATTGAAAACTAAAATTTCGATCAATCTTATGCAGTTGATTTCATTCTACCATTTTTTTCTTACATTTTAAACTAAAACTAAACTAGTATATAGGCTAGGTTTTGAATTACCTGAAAGTATGGGTTGAATGCCATTGAGGAAAACAGAGATGGCAAGCAATGGGGTCAAATTGGACACGGCCTCAATAACTTCAGAGTCGCTTGTGAAGAGTTTGCTCAATTCAACCTTAAATATCAGAACAATGGCAGTGAAAATTATACTGATGAGGATACTGGTTCCGCTCACTACCAACACAGAAAGCTTTGCAACCAACGGATGCTCTCCCCCAAGTTCATTACTGACTCGAACACTGCAATTTGCATTAAAATCAAAATTTAAAAAGAAAGTAAAGTCCAAGTGACCAAACATGAAATAAATTTAATTTTACAATTTTTTTTCTTCACTGGTATATACAAAAATCCTCTTTAATTAGTTGCTTTAGTTCTTATAATGCAGTTAGATTATTGTTTATTCACATTCACAAGAGCTTCTTTCATTCCTCAATCAATGGCAGACCCAAAACTTTGTATAAAGAAAGGGTTAAAATAAAATTATTAGATTTTTTAGGTGTCAAACTAAAATTAGATCTTTAGAGGGTCAAAATGCTAATTTGATTTATAAATACTCAAACTTTCATAGGCTCGGCATTGTTTGGGAAGGGATAAAGTGGCTATTTTAGCCACAAAAGATAAAATAGGTTATTTTAGCCACAAAAAACAAAACATCACATCCAACTCATAATCATTACACTCTTCTCTTACAAAAAAAATCAAAAAAGCCAAAAAATCAAAAAATCCTTCCCAAACCAAGCTTTTTAGCCCAGGCTAAAATAACTAAAAAAAGTCACAAAACCAACCCACTTCCCAAATGGAGGCTGAGGACTTTTTCAAGTTTGAGAGAGTCAAAATAAAATTATATAGAGTTTGAAAGAGCCAAAACACTAAATACTTAAAATTGCATGGGGTTAATCAAGATTTTGTAAAATTTGGTCCACCCCTCTCTATGTCCGCCATCGTCTTCAACCTCTCTCAATCACTAGACTACTTTGTTGGGTTTTTCCTACTAAAAAGTTTACTTAATGGACACGTAGTTAACAAATCTAGAAAAAAAAATACCACATTGAAACTCACTTAAACTCTGAAATCTTATATGTTGAAACTAGAACTATATGGATCTAGTGTAATGTCACTCAAGCAATTGAATTACTAATCTACCCTTCTTTAATTAATTGTGACATACCTGGCTGCTGCAGCAAGACCCAACATAAACTGCATGTCCCAGTTCAAGTAATTCATACTGAAATTTCATCACAATCAAAAGATATAAGCACATATATATAAAATAAAAATAAAAATAAAAAGACATTCTTGGAAGTGAAAAATGAAACAGAGAAGATGGTGACATACCAAATGGAGATAGAGTCTAGTGAGATTGTAGGGTTGGGAAGCAAGCCTGATATAAGCACAAGTCCTTGGAAGTACCATATCTCCAAACTACACATTATATAGAAGATTGATAAGAGCTGTTAAAATCTAGAAAGAATACAAATTAAATTCATAGTTTGTCGAATATTGTTTTAGTAGTTTTTTTGCTCTTTTACTTTTTAAAGTTAAAGTTAATTGCTAAAAAAACTTATGCTTTTGGCAAAAAAAAAATATTATCTTTTGGTATAAAAAAAAAAAAGCACCGTTTTTTTTTTTTTTTGTTTTTTTTTTTTTGGGTTACTAGAAAAAATCATGTGGGATTTGGAACTTTTTTAACTTTAGTGAACTTTTTTTATTCTTTTTCATTTTTTCAAAACCTTTTAAACCCTTTTAGACTAGGACTAGAAAACTAAAAAAAATTCATTAAATCCAAAAAAGTTTGAAGAATTGTGACCTTTTTTTTATTTATTACTTGCCATACATAGTGGATTATGTTTTAAAAAGTGACTTTTCTCCGTTTTGTCACCTAAATCAGCAGAAACCAAACTATTTTTTTTTTATTGTTTAAATAGTCAAAAATTAATTTTTTTTCAAGAACCAAACAAAGCTACTGAGAGAGAGAGAGAGAGAGCAGTGCAAATACATACCACAACATAACAGCAGAAGCAACAGTGAGCTTGAAATAAGGCCAAATCCCTCTAAAAGCTTTCATAGAGAAACCAGTCCAAGTTTCCTTACAACGTGGGCTGAATAGAATGTAAAGCCCTTGTGTTATCACCAAAAGCCACCATGAAAGACTCAGAGTAAGTGCAGCCCCAATCAACCCATAGTCCAACACATACACCACTAGCCAACTCAGCAAAATGTGCAACAAAAACACCCCAACTGCTATATATGCCAAAGGGTTCACAATGTTTTGTGCTTGAAGGAACCTTTGCATTGGGCAACTTATCGCGAATGCATATAGTTGGGGTATCAATCCGCGTGCAAAAATTTGACCCTCTTCGGCTATGCTTTCTGTTTGGCCTATTCCTTTCAGGATAGGGCCTGAGAACCAGTATAGGAATGTCAGGAGGATGGCCGCTCCAACATGGAGGATCACCGCTCTTTGTAATATTATACCCATTGCTCCGTATTTTTTTGCTCCATAGGCTTGACCGCAAACAGTTTGGACCGCGCTTGCCATGCCCAACTGCATTTGGTGGTTTGAGAAGAAATTAAGGATAGCATTTAGTGACAGAGTGAGAAATTTCACATAGGAAATGCGTATTTGTCATGATCTTGATTTTATTTTTTCATAATCAACAATAATGAGATAAGCACAAAAACTTAAACTGTATACTCCCGTTTGGGAATTGGCTTTTAGCTTTTTGGCTTTTGCCAAACCAATTAACAATTCTAGGAACAATAATATATATTTCTTTCTCAACAAACATTAAAATTCAAGTATATTCCAAATCAGTTTGACAGAACAATCAAGCACATGTATATGCCAAATGAGAGAGTATGTTTTTCTGAAAATAAGATGGCAATTTTTAAAAAGTTAATAGTTCAAGGAGTCCACGATTTATGTTGGGCATAGGAGAATGGGGCTAAGTAATTGGTAATTGGCTTGGAGTATAACCACATGGTGTTCTGGAGTTATTGAATAATTTTCCAAATTGCAGTTACTCTTTTCAAAATTTTAAAATCCTAAATGTATTTAAATGATTTAACGTGGACACTTGTATAATTTTATAGTAGATACTCTTTATTATAATTATTATTATTTTTTTCGAGTGACTTATTGACAAAAATAGCATTTTTCCAAATGAATCCTTAAAAATAAAGGAATCAAATTGACAGGAGATAAATTACAGAAACCAATCATTTGTGTAGTGGCTCATGCTATGGTTTTGTAAAATTGAGACAAACACATAACAGACAAACATACATAGAAAACAAGCAGTCAACAGCAGTGAATTGATGAATTATTGTAAAACAGAGTAAAAAAAACAGAGACATGTATATCTATACCATGATTCCATAAGCAAGACCTTGAATTCCAACACTGGCAATGGAAGCTCCCGCGAGTTCTAAAGCACCAAGATGACCGGTAAACATCTGAGAGACAAAACTGAGCATGTAATTGAAAATCGACACGATGATGGATGAACCCGAAAGCAGCCATAGCAGCCTCGATTCCCAACACAAGAGCCGTGGGTACCACCGGATCGCCACCGGTTTATTTGTCAGTAAAAACTCTTCCACCGCATTCGATGACAAGTCTGGAATCCGAGCATGAGAGTCAAGTCCTACTAGCAGCGTCCGATATTCTTCTTCATTACTCCCCATTTTTTTTGGTCAATATGATCAAACGCGCTGCTAGTGTCACTCAACTCAACTCAACTCGCTTTTTAGCACTTGTAGTGATGAAAAACAAAAAATAAAGTAAAATTGTAAAAAATAAAACTATGACTGGTAAGTAATGTGTGAGAAGAATATATATGCATGTGTTGGAGACTAAAATGTAACTACCATTCTTTGGGATGGGTTGGTGGGAGAGTGAGAGAGGAGTTTGAATTGGAGAAATATTAGACCAAGAAGAGTTGATAAAACTGCCAAAATGTTGTTGGGTCATTTCACTGTTTATTACCTAACACCAATCCTAAAGGATTGCTTCTTAATTGTAAACACCAGCCAAAATTGTCATTACAATGGGTCAAAGACACATGGGGGGTTGTTGCCACCTTAAAAAACCAGATTAGGAGTGGTAGTTGAAACTTGAAATGTTCTTCTTCAGTCTTAGGTTTGAGAAAATAAAACACACAACTCATATTTGAGAAAATCATTACCTTGTGTCACATTGTGGGGGTGTTGGGGTGATTCCCTTCCCCTTTCTTCTTAGATTAATTAGTATAAATTTTAACGAACGAACGAAAAAAAAAAAAAAAAAAAAAAAAAAAAAAAAAAAAAAACACACACACACCCGAGGATTAGTCACACTATATTATCTTTTAATAATGCCCACAAATTGTTAACTTGCTAAAATTTTATTAACTAACTATTAAATGATTTGTAAATTAAACTCATCTTTTTCCATTTATCAAACATTCAAAAGTTTAGATGTACAATTATAAATGCATCACATTTGAGTCTATGCTAGTATAATATATTAAAGAATTCATAAAAAATATATAAAAAATTACTTAGAAAATTTAATCTATGAACTACAATCATTCTAAATATAATCCATACTTCGCAAATTTTAAATCTATGTCATACCTCATTTTGAGAATAAAATGTGAGATAACATTTTTCATAACATATATACACGTGTATAGTTTTTTTTTTGGGTGACTCCTAACTTTGGTATGCTTCTATTCTATCAATCGTGGCCCAAAGTAGATCAGGTGTTGTGCTTCAATGAGTAGCCCTTGCATTCAATATATGAGCCTTACTATTCAACATCAAAAAAATAGATTCAATTTTATGTGATAATCAATTAAAATATTAAAAATAATATTTTTTCTCATATTTTTTTCAATTATCAACTAACCATATCACTTACACATCATTAAATCTATAAAATAGATTTAAAAAGTGAACTTGTATACCATTTTTCATATAATAAGGTTGTATTTGATTTATGAATTTAGATAAGAATTTAATATATATATATATAATGTAAATGATATTTCATATATTTTTTCTCTTTCTCTTTTTAAATTTTTATCTAAATTTATGAATTAAATACAATTTAAATAAATAAAAATAATTGTAAATCAATAAAAAGTATAAATAATAAAAATTTATTTTGTGCTTTTTTCTAATCATTGAGCTTTATGCACTTTAATATGCTTACGGAATAAGCGTGCATTGTCCATCTACCAGTCAATCTCTTTCTTTTCTTTCTGTGACACAACAGCCACATAACTCTTGCAATTTTTTAAACAAAAAATAACAAAGCACTACTAATTTGACCATTCCCAACTAAACTTCGTCATAAACTTACTTTAGAAACTGATGTGACAGTAAATTATTTCTATCATTTAAGTCTAGTGGACTCCATTCAAATTCTAAAATTTTATAATTACATGACACATTAATTTGTAAAATAACATAACAAAAATCTTTAAAAAAATTATATATAGTATTTTTTAAAATTATTATGTAATCTCATAATATCACATGAAATTATTTATGTGATGTTTTTGACAAATAAAAAATTATAAAACAGACTAAAAATGAGTTATTCATTGTATCTCCATTACTTTAGACTGTTTTAAAAATTAATTATTTTGGTTAATTTTTTTATTTTTTTACGAAAAAATATGTAAAAAAATATAGAAAAGAGTCGATTTTTTGATAATGTCTTTTCAACTTTTTAACTAAAATAATATATTACCAAACTTGCCCTTAATAAAAGTGGTTCAATTCAATAAAAGTCTCTTTAGTTTTCAGGTGTTTCAGAGTTTATTACTTAGGGCATCTGTACATAGTCTATAAGGCTCTTTTTGCTCTAGGTGTTTCAGATCAAAGTGTTGGGATTGTTATGGTTAGGCCCAAAACAAGAAACGGTGAATATGCCTTTCAAATTCTTTAATTTTTGGGCTCATCCCTTCACTCCAAAATTATTGGTCTCTCTCTTGTTAGAAGAATTACACTATGCACTAATTTGTCTCTAAGTTCATGTCCTTTAAAGTTGTTCTTTTTAACACTCTATTTGAATGAAAGATTTTGGTGAGAAAAATAAAGGAAATTAGAGAATGATAATTATCATTATTTGTTTAGATAATTAATTGTTGTGAACAAAAAGAAACTCAGAGAATATTTTTAGAACAGGAATACTTCAATTAAATTTAAAGAACTAATTACAATTTAAATAGAAAAATATCTCTAACTAAGAAAATAGGAACCAACTAGTCCCGTGACTCAACACTTCTCCACTATTAGAGTACTCCTAAAGAAGTAGCATACACTAACCCATATCAATAGACTTCCTAAATAATAGGTCAATCAACACTTACTAAAAAATAAACTTTTAACACCCTTCCTTAAACAAGACATCAGTTTACAAAGAAAAAACTTCAGCAGCCCATCTCTTGTTCATCAGAACCAACATCCTTCCTTGACATACTCCGGGTAGGCTTTGAAGCAGTGGCGGAGCCACATGGGGACTAGAGGGGTCATGTGCCCCCCCTGGATTTTTCAATTTTTTTTTTTTTTTTACATATGTATATAAATAAAATTTTAAACAAAAATAATATTTAAAATAAAATGTCAAGGGCATTTTTAAATTTATGAAAACGATAGTGATTGTTTTATTGAAACTGAAGTGATCACAACAAATTGCATAAAAATTTTGTGAAGAAATCCCAATATAAAGGTAATATCCATCATTATTAATATGCAAATATAATTAATCCCACTATATATATGTAAAAATTACTAGAATGTTAGTTATATTTGTATGTGGAGTTCACTCTTCATATGTTGCTTTACTATTGGCTGGTGATATCATATGTTGATATCATATGTCAATAATGATGTGATATCACTATTACATGAAATTTTTACTCAAATTTTGTTAAAATTTGATTTATCTTACCATTATATAATTTGTTTTACGACTTAAATATATCACTTTTTTACATTGTCCATGATACACTAGTTACACGCAATACTTTCTTTTCGATTTTACTCGAAATTATTTGTAAAATTTTATGCGAAATACTTTTGTAACAATTCATTTAATTTGTTGTACTTAATATTAATTCAAAAATTATTAGTATCTTCTTATTGTTGGTTATGAAAAAAATAAAAATAAAGCTATAATTAATAAGTGCCCCTCCTGATTTAATTTCCTGACTCTGCCACAGCTTTGAAGCTTCTTCATAAACACAGCAAGCTTCAAAGGCTTAGTCAGAATATCTGCAATCTGATTTTCACTTTTACAGAACACCAAATCAATAACACCCTCCTTGCATAAATCATGCAAGAAATGGTACCTCACATCAATATGTTTGCTCCTCCCATGTAGAATTGGATTTTTTGAAAGCTTTATTGCTAAAGTATTATCATAATAAATTAAGGTTGGACCTTGTTACTGATTGCATAGAACTTCAAGTAATCTTTGTAACCAAATAGCCTGACATGAACTTGATGCTACAACAACAAACTCAGTTTCAGTAGTTGACAAAGTCATTATTTGTTGCTTCTTAGATGACCATGTTACAACGACAAATCCAGATGTACTCTTTCTTTCATCAAGATCTCCAGCATAATCACTATTTAAAAACCCAATCAATTTTGACTCTCCATCACTTTCATACATAATTCCAAAATCTGTAGTACCTTTCAAGTAGCGAAAAATTCTCTTTGTAGCTAAGAGATGCAACTCAGTTGGATTCTCCATATATCGACTGATTAAACTGATAACATGCATAATATATGGCCTCGTTGATGTCAAATACATAGGACTCCTAACAATTTGCTTGTAAAAAGTAGTCATACCAAATTCATCCATCATAGATTTCTTTAAAACATCAAACATGGCTCGATCATTACCTGTATAAATAAGATCATCAACACATAAGCACACAATAAGTATATTCCCATCATCTCCAAGTTTGGTATAGAGTGTGTGCTTATAAGGACAATTAAGAAAACCTTCCTTAGTAAAGTAAATATCTATACAACTATACCGAGCTCTCGCTGCTTGTTTCAATCTGTATAATGCTTTCTTTAACCTGTATACCTGATTCTTATGACATTGCTTCGCATATCCAAGAGGTTAGTCAATGTACATCTCTTTTTCCAATTCGCCATGTAGAAATGTCGACTTCACATCCAATTGATAGATGGGCCAAGAATTATGGGCAGCCATGGATAACACCAATTGAACCATGTCAAGCCTCACAACTAGAGCAAACATCTCTTCGTAATCAACACCAAATTCTTGTTTAGAAACTGTGGACGCGCCCCGAACGTCCCGGGGCTCCAAGCGCGAAGATGGCGCGGGATTCCGTTCTGTTCATTGGGCTTACCACAGTTTGGACTCAAATGTCACGGTTCTGAATCTAATCTCACAATGTGCGATATGAAACCGATAAATCACCAGAGAGTCCAAATCCGGCAAATCGTTTTGGAAAATAGATTTTTATAAAGAAGTGCCAAACATGGACTGCTTTGCCAGATACAGAGTCGCCACCTAAATATTTTATTTTGGGAGAATTTAGAAAACCCTGACTCGTGCCTAAGGCCACGTGTCCGTCATCACCAAAGTTGTCTCGGTTCGGGAACTTGGGTACGATTGGGGAAGGTCATGTAATGAGCACCCCCGCTCGCCCGATTAAAGATCGGCCTGTATTAAACATGATATTTTGTTTTTGAAAATATATGTGCTCTTATTCCGGTTAATTAGCTAATATTACTATGTGATGCGCACAGTAAACAAGTATAGACTAGATCGCCTAATTTGGAACAAAGTATCGCATATTCGTTTGTTTGGAAAATGGTTTGAAGTTTGCTACTCGCAAGTAGGCTAAAATGCGAATTTCAATGAATTGTTCCAATTCAAGTAATCCAATCTTCATCCACAGGCATTCAGGCAGTGATATCAGATAAGCAGTTAGCCTCATGGCAAGTATGCTTTCATGACAACATTAAAACACATGCAGTATGCTAAAGTGTAAACACTCACGGTGTACTCCGAGCCAAAACAAAGAACTAGTTAGAAATCAATACATGATCCTAGTTCATGTTAAGATAGCTAATGCAACACATGTGAAAAATGTAACTAAAATAGGCTCGGCTATTCTAGAATGTCATGTGAAATGCAACTTTGATACATGTATTCAAATAGGAATTGAAATACAATGCAGTTAGTATGATGCGCCGAGCCCGGTGCATGCAAGACAGATGAATGGATGCACGCATCCGAAGCATAAGGTATGCTAAACGAAATATGCCCTGAAACTAACCATCATAAGCGGTTTAAGTAAAAGAGAGAAAGAAATTGAGGTTTGAAGACATGCATCACACACACGCACGCTTATTACAACACTTGGCTCTCTCGAGGGAGAGACCGAATAAGAAGCTAACTAGCTAATCTAAGCTAATTAAACTAATTATTACACAACAAATTAATTAACTAATCCAAGTTAACTAATTATTACAAAACGAATTGAATAGCTAACGCATTAACTAATTAAAGTACAAACCAAAGCAAAAGCAAGCTATCTAAGCATGGCCGCTAAGGAAAGCAGTAAATCAGGAGCCTCAGAGGGAGAGGAATGCATGCAAGCCCGGTCGCCTCGTTTGGAAATCCAATGCGATGCCCCGACTTGCCTCTGTTTTCATCTGTCCTCAGAACTCTGCACCAAGCTCCAGAAAGCTGAAACTTCACCTTGGGAGTCCTGTGGAAGGGTGGCCGACCACTTTTGGTCTCTCTAGACACCTGCCGACCACTTTTGGTTGTTGAAAAACCAGAAAAGTGGTCGGCCAGCTAGTTTTTCTGGCTGGCCGGCCAGTTGTTGCTGCTAAACTGCAATTTGCTGCAACAGAGAGCAAGAAAGGGCATGGCAATGTATTTGCAAGATATGTGTGCACAACCACCCTCCCTATCATGTCATGAACTCAAGGGGGTGTGGTTCTCGACCCTCGGGCCACCAATCGCACATTTCAATGCATGATGGCCGAGAGGCGAAGTTGCACAATTCAATATGGAAATGAATGCACAAGTAAACACATAAAGCCTAAAACTCTATCATGTATAATCAAGAGCGTCGGTGACCGAGAATTGAGGCACGTTTCATCACTTGAAGTATGAAACGTCCCTCGTTTCTCGTGTTTGGACTAACACCTATTCCAAACACAATGCAACACATAACATGGCATGTTCAATGTAATGTAATGCAATCTTAGCATGCAAACATACACAATGCAAATGGTAAGAACATGGCATACTCAATGCAAGGCATTGTAACCTAAGCATACACAATGCAAAGTATATGGCATACTCAATACGATGAACATGAAGTATGCAAACATGCAATGCAACTCAAGCATGCAAATATGCAATACAATGAAACAAGCATGCAAACGACATGCGAAGGACAAGCATGCAAACATGCAATGCAACGTATCATAGCATACTCAATGCTCAATGGCATGCATACTCAATGCAAAGCAACTTAAGATTCTAAATACAATGTAATGCATGCATGCACAGTGCAGTGCAACAGGGGCAACTTATCAATGCTAGGGACATGCATACTCAATGCAAAGCAAGATAAGCACGCAAACAACATGCAAGTAAACATGCTAAATGGACTTAAACCAAAAGGGGTAGACCTCAGTCATGCCCAAATCAGTGGCCAATAATGCTAAAATGAAGGCACCGAAAACACATACAAACATGCATACCAATTGGCTCACCAATTAAGGCACTAAGGTGCAACTCTCAAGAGCACTTAAAGAGTGAAAAGCATGGAAGTGTAACAACACTAAGGGCACTAAAATTAGACAAGAGATGATGCCAAATCACTTAATCAAAAGCAAGTAAAGCATGCAATGGTCCTTAAAGCTTAAGACAAGCAAAGAGGACTACACATGAGGCATGCAATACATGGCACAAATGCATGAACTAAGCATGGACAGAGCTCAAGTAGGTCAAAATAAGGACCTAAACATGCTGAGACGATGGCTCAAATACCTAGGCATGCAAGCATACGAGCTAAGGCATAAACTAGGTAACAATGCACAACACTTAAAGGCACTTAAAGAGTGAATGGAGTGAGAACATGGCAATGCTAAAAGCTCTGAAATGTCATGTTAGATGATGCCAAATCAAGTACATGACACAAATAAAGCATGCAACGGTGCTCAAAGCTTGAGGCAAGCAAGAGCATTTGTACTACAAGTATACAAAACATGAAGCATGTGACCAAGGCAACCTAAAACAATTCTAGAACATGTTAAAATGAGTCTAAAACATGCATGGAAGGAAGCCAAAACAAGCTAGCATGGAGGGTATAAGACATGATGCATACAAGGCAAATAAGGTGGATTACACTACACCTATTAGGACCAAGCATGGAATGACTTAACCAATAAAAATCATAGTTATATCATGGCAAAATAACCCCAAATAAACACTGAAATGATGGCTCGCAAGCTAAGGCATGAAGGCATACGCAATGGCTCATGTTAAGGCATAAAGGGGCAAACCCTCCAACGCATTGAATGAGTGAAAAATGTGAATGCATGGCCATGAAACATGGACTGGAATCACACAATAAATGATGCCAAATCATTGAAATAGTCCAAGTAATGCATGTTAGAGGACTCAACACATAAAGCTAACAAGCTAGGTTTAACCATAGCTATACAAAGCAAGTCATGCATGACCAAGACAACACAAATCAAACCTTAAACATGGTAAAACATGAACAAAGTCTTCTCAGAGCTAAGCCAAAAGCATGCTAAAATGACATGTTACAACATGATACATGTTAGGCTATTTCATAGAACTACACTACAAGTGTAAGGAGCATGCAAAGGCCAACCAAACCAAACCAAAACAGAGTCATGACATGGCAAAACATCACCAAAAACATGCTGAAATAGAAAGAAAACAAGCTAGAATGACATGCTACTTCATGAAGCACATAAAACTAGTTTGTGTGATTTACACTACAAGTGTATTAACCACGCATGGAATGACCAAAGAAAGCAAAAATAGTGTTATGCCTCAGCAAAACAAACACAAATACATGCTAAGATATAGCCAACATAAGCTTAACAAAGATGCTCAAACATGAGACATATGAAGCTAGTAAACACAATACAAGGAGAGGGGATGACCCTCTCCTATTTAGGATACCAAAACCACCTTTCCACCACTGAAAATCCTCTGGATTTCAGTATTAGAAAGGTCATGCAAAGGCTTCACCAAGAGCCTAAAGGGATGGCTCAAAACAAGGCCTAACAAGGCCTAAGAGGGAATAAATCACCCCAAACGAAAAAGTGACCCTAAACAACTATTTTAAGCATGCAAAAATAGAACTTTTCCTAGTTAAGAGTTAAGCTTAAAAACAGATGCAAAAGGGTCCAAAGGCTTAAGCAAAAATGGGGGTTTTAAAGGTCAAAGACTCACCCTTGAAAACATTCTCTACCACTGCAACTCCAGCCACTTGTTTGAGCTCAAAGCAACCCAAGAACACCAAAATCAACTCCTAAGCACCTCAGTAGCAAAAGGATGGTGTTTGAGTGTGTGTTTGTGTGAAAAAGCAAGACAAAACTACATTTTTGAACACAAAACAAGAGCAAAATGAAGAAGCATGGATATAGGCTATATGTATAACTCAAGGCTCCATTTTCTGAACCTAGAGGAGGGAGGAGGAGCCTCCCTCTTATAGAAACCAAAAGGCAAAGCTTCTTGGAGAAGCTAAGCCTCAAACAAATCCCTCCATACACATGTATGGAGGATAGCCCAAATATCCTCCAGCTGTGCCAACTGGAAGAAAATATCTCCAAAAATGTGTCAAAAAGCAGCCGACCACTTGAAGTGGTCGGCCTGCTACTTAAAGTGGTCGGCCGACCACTTCAAGTGGTCTTCCAGAGCAAAAACTGGTCAGCCATGGTGGGAGAGAGTCCAGGGCATGAAAAAAAGCTAGGGGTGTGGTGGCCGACCAGAAAATGTGGCCCAAAGACCAAGCAAGCCAGTTATCCGACCAGAAAACTAGCTGGCAAAAGGAAAAGTGGTCTCCAAGGAGAAAAAGTGGTCTCCCACCCTTGTACCACCTTCCAAACAAGGAAAACAAGGTTTGTACCAAAAACAAACCAAAACGGATGCAAGATGAGAGATCGGGAGGCAAAGCACGCGGCTGAAAGCCCCGAAAACTAGCTGACGAGCACCAAAAGTGGTATGCAACCACAAAAGTGGTCTCCCGGACCACAGTGTTCCTCTAAGCAGAGGCAACAAGGTGTGGTTCAAAAAACTACGCCAAACGGAGAACGTTAAGTGGTCCCGAGACAAGGCGCGCGGCCAAAGGCTCCAAAAACCGAAAACTAGTCTCCAAACGGGAAAAGTGGTCTACGACCACAAAGAGATGGTCTACAAGACCTCTTCCTCCCTCCGGGAAGAGAAACAAGATTCGGTCCACAAACCGAGCCGAAGCACAAAAGAGTTCAGAGGCCCGGAGGCAAGGCTCTCAGCCAAAACTCCGGAGACTCAAAACAAGCACAATATGCACCATCACCGAGTGCTCAATCGATGACGTCTGAGTCTTAAGGTCGGTCAAAAATGGGGTGTCTACAGTACCTCTTTGCAACAAGGCGGGCTTTGTACTTGTCAACTCCACCATCTTTCTTCAACTTTGTTTTATAAACCAATTTGACACCAATAGGTTTTTGCCCTTTTGAAAGTTCTCAAGTGTTGTTTTTCTCTATAGATCTGATCTTCTCATTCATGGGTTTTTTCCATTTCAAATCTTTGACAGCTTCTTGGAATGTAATGGGATCACAATCTGAAAATAATGCAAAATAGGCAAGTATATCATCATTGTCAGATTGATCATCACCACTAACCTCATAGTCCATCATCCATTTGGGTCACTTCCTCGTTCGCTGAGATCGAGAGCTTGCCCCAGCTGCTTGGGCTTCGTTAGGGTCAAGTGGTTGTAGCTGTTATTGGTCTGGCTACAGCAATTCATCAAAACTCACAAGGATTTTGCGTCTTTTTCGGTCCAATTCCACGTGTTCTCCTTATCAAAAACAACATCTCGGCTGATGACTATCTTCTCTATCGTAGGATTTAACAACTTGTAGGCTTTCGAATGCTCGCTGACCCCAAGAAAGACACATTTTGCGCTTTTGTCATCTAGCTTCTTTCTCTTCTCATCTGGAATGTGTGCATATGCAATGCATCCAAAGATTTTGAAGTGATCAATGGCAAGCCTTCATCCACTCCAAGCTTCTTCTGGTGTCATATTTTGAATGGCAAATGTGGGACTTCGATTCAAAACGTGGATGCTCCAATTCACTGTTTCTAGCCAAAAGCTTTTTAGGATTCTCCCTCTTGCTAACATGCTTTTCACCACGTTCAAGATAATTTGATTATTCATCTCCAATACACCGTTTTGTTGGGGTGTGTAGGCTACTGTTAATTGCCTTTGGAATCCATCACAAAAATTTGCAAATTCTCATGACATATATTCTCCACCGCGATCTGTACGAAGAATTTTAATGGCTCTCCCAATTTCATTCTCCACTTGGGCTTTTAAACTTTTAAATGCTGTAAAAGCTTCAGATTTCTCCTACAAAAAATGGACCCAAGTTTTTCAGCTATAGTCATCAATAAAAGAAATAAAATATTTCTTTTTACCATTGGATATTCAAATGACCATAGCAAAAATGCCAAGTCCACGTTGGATCGTTCACCTTGGTCATAAAGTAAGTGTGGGCGTTCTTAATTTGCAGCAGAAAGAACCTATTTGGTGTCATCTTAACATGAGCAATTAGACCCCTTTCAAGATCATAAACTTCATAAGCACCTTCTTTGATTATAGCCACATATCCCTTATCTTGCAGCTGTCCCACACTTAACAAGTTGCTTTTTAGGGCAGGAATATAAAAGACATTTAAGATGGTTTCAATAGTATCCTCTTTAGTTTTGATTTGAACAGCACCATTTCCTGTAACATTTACAGTTGAATGATCACCAAAACTCATAGTAGCATGAAAATCTTCATTTAAATGAGAAAAAAATGACTTACTACCACACATATGATTGTTGTAGCCTATGTCTAGGTACCATATGTCTGGTTCGAGCTCGTTCTCCTTGATATGGAATGCAATTAAGAGTGTTTCTTGTTCCTTTTCCTCTGCAAAATTAGACTTCTCTTCCTTTTCTTTGTCACTGGGCAACTTGGTGTAACAATCACAACAGTAGTGACCAAACTTGTGACACTTGTAGCATTCAATGTTAGATTTGTCAAAGTATTGATCACGACCTTTCCCTCGACCTTGAGAATAATCTTCATGTTTGAAACTTGTCTGATGTCTACCTCCATCTCTATGTCCCAAACCTCCTCTTCCTCGTCCTCTATCTCTACCTCTACCTTTTCCTCTTGAACTTGAGGATTCAGTAAAGGTTTAAGCTTTCAATGCTTGCACTTCAATGGTGGTGCTGCTCCGGTATATCTTTTGCTCATGAACTTGCAATGAACTCTGCAGCTCATCAATTGAGAGTTCATCAATGTCATTTGATTCTTCAATTGAACAGACAACATAGTCAAACTTCGGTGTCATTGATCGAAGAATCTTCTCGACTATAGTGACGTCAGTCATCGTGTCACCATGCAGTCTCATATTGTTTGTAATTGCCATTGTTCTTGGAAAATAGTCATTCACTAATTCTCCCTGCCTCATTTGAAGAGTTTCAAATCTCTGCATAGTGTTTGAAGTTGAAACACTTGACTTTCACCGAGCCCCTATATTTCTTCTTCATTGAATCCCAAATCTCTTTGGAAGTGTTTTTTTTTTTTTTTTTACAATAATCTCCAAAATGGAACGATCTATTGCTTGGAACAAATAATTGTTCACCTTCAAGTCCTTCAACTTCTGCTCATCAAGTTTCTTTTGTTGTGCTTCTATTAGAACTGCTTCATTTTTCGATTCAACAAAACCAATTTCAACAAGAGTCCAATACTCTTTGGATCTCAGAAAATTCTCCATCAACATGCTCCAATGATCATAGTGACCATCGAAACGGGGTATCGCTGGCTGGACATAGTTATCGACTACCTTGTCAAACGCCATGGGTTCTTGCTGCAAAAAGAAAGAAAGCTACTGCTTCTATGGAGAGTTTTACAATCAAGCCCCAGTAAGTGGCTCTGATACCAAATGTTGTGAATCAAAAAAAAAATCACAGCACAAAAAATATTTTTGGAACTGGAATACTTCAATTAAATTCAAAGAACCGATTACAATTTAAATAGAAAAATATCCAACAAACTAACCAAGAAAATAAGAACCAACTAGTTTCATGATTCAACACTTCTCCACTATTAGAGTAGTCCTAAAGAAATGGCATACACTAATCCATGTCAACAGCCTTCCTAAATAATAGGTCAATCAAAACTTATTGAAAAATAAACTTTTAACATTAATAAGGTGAGAAATGATAAGAAAATAAAAATGTGAAAAAGACAAAAATCACCCTCTATCCAAAGGTTCCTATAAGATTATTTAAAAGATTCTCACTAGATTGAAAAATATCATGCAATTATAATATGATTAGCTCTTGCTAATTGAAAATATATATACTAAGCATATTTTTTTGGAAAATTCTATGATATACTCTTTTTGGAGTATCATATGTTATAATTATGATATTTGTGATATTTAGTTATGATTTTTTTTTTTTTTGGTTGGTGTTGTTGTTGTTACGACCTTAACAGGATTTAGTTGTGATAAACCCCACATTTGAGGGTATGTATCAAAGTATGACCTTGTTAATAATTAAATATTTATTTTATTAATAAAATTTATGAAATATAAAATGCTATCAAACTACACATGTATATTAGCTTAGATTAGATTATTAATCATCAACTAATTAAATGCAAACAAATCATGGATCCATTTGCTTGGATTTAGGATGTAAGATATAATTTGTGAAAGGAATTTAAAAAAAAATTAAAAAAAAAATTAAAAAATTTAACTTTTATTAGTGTTATTATTATTTTATTTATATTTATATTTATATTTCATTTCTCTCCATAAATTATACATTTCTCCTTCTATGCAAAAAGTAAAACCAAATTAAAAAATAAATAACATAAAAGACTTAAAAATAAATAAATAAATAAAGTACTTACGGGTGTAGATGGTCAGAAATTAAGCCCCAAATTAAGTATGGACCCAAGCACTAAGATCGCCCTGAGAAGGCGACCAGGGATAAAAAAAGCAACATGGGCAAAAGCCCAAGGGAAGTGGGCCAACAAATGGGCCGAGGCAAGTCCGACCCACCAGGGCTCTAAATGGACTTAGTGACGAGAAATGCCCAAATCAAGTTGCAGAGGCAACACCTACAACAGTGAAGTTGCAGAGGGAACATGTGCAGCAACAAAGTTGCTGAGGTACTTTGCCTCAGCGCCGCCATTCCTATTAACTTCGATTCCACCGCCATTTGAAGTTGCCGAGGGAACATATGCAGCGGCAGAGTTGCTGAGGCACTTTGTCTTAGCGCCGTTATTCTAAGTATCTTCGGTGCCGCCGCCATTCCAAGAAATGTCGGTGTTACGATCATCTGGAGTTGCTGAGGGAAAGAAAAGACTGAGGCAACTAAGTTGCAGAGGCAATACTTGCAGTGCCCAAGTTGCGGATGCATTTTGTTGGCGCTGCCATCTCTAATATCTTCGATCATGCCGTCTGAACTTGCCGCAAGAAATGACTACCGCAGCAACTACTACTGCATCAACTAAGTTACAAAGGAAATATCCTACCAAGATGATAGCAGCCTTTAAGAGAGGTTTCCCTCTGTAAGTAGAGGCTAATGCCAGGCCCTGATAGCAGGCCCCAAGGCATTACTGGCCTAGGGCTAATAGCAGGCCCCACAGTTCATTTAACTTGGCGTTGATAGTAGGCCCCAAAATTTACTGGTTAGAGTTGATAGCAAGCCCAGAAATACCAGTTTACCGCGGCAACCCCGCGAAGATGGGAGCAGGGTAGCCCAAGTATAAGGGACTCCCTTTTCATTACCCAGGTCGTGGACTTGCTTTAGTTGCACAAGCAAGACTAAGGAAGCCCCATTGGGGTTGGTACTAAGGCACAACATGGCTAATAGCAGGCTTGGCTGTGGCCTTCGCCCTGGGAAGCTGGGGAGTTTATGGTTAGGTGGCTAAGGGTGGAGGCTTCGTTGAGGTAAGCATGAATATAGTCGATAGTAGACTAATGGAGTCCCGGGAATGCATGTACTGGCCAAATAAAACTGAGAAGGCAAGTGCAGTGGGGAGGTCGACCGTTGCAAGTGCACTTGCTGAGGTTCAAGCTGAGAATGCAAGTGTAGAGGCAAACACTCCCGCTGCAACTACACTTGCTGAGGCTCAAAAGGGAGTTGCAGTGCCAAACAGATAGTATATAGTACATGCAGAGGGACACATGGCACCTTCAGCTTGGTGGCTCAAGGTAGAATATTCCATATGATCCTCTAGGATACATGTCTTCTCTCTATTTGGCCACTTGGTGTCCTCTTGGTACTAAGGAAAAGCCTATAAATATGACCCATTTCCCAAGGTTCAAGAAGAAGAATTTTGGGGATTTGGAGGAGATACTGCCCATTTTGGCACTGTCATTGTCTTCTTCTTGAGCTACTTGCTTCACCCGCACCTAGCTACACACTCTCCAACTCCTAGATAGTTGCTGCTACTCATTCTCTAGCCACTTCCACCATTATTAGACCATTAGCATAGTTTTGCCTCTCTAATCACCTCTCTAACCTTGAACCCCTCTACATTTCTGGCGACTTCACTGGAGAAGGCTGCTTTGTTGATGGTTCATACCCGCAGTGGTTTACACATTTCACTGGAAAAGATGACAGAGAATGAAGTTCAGCAACTCCCACGGCAGCAAGGCTCTTCCGATGGCGGAGCAGCACATGCGGAGAACCATGACAACAATGTCGTGATTGAAACAGTTCAATCACTCCAGGATACGTAGAGAGAGATCTTTGCAGCCCTGCAAACTCTCACTGAGGCTATTATGGCCGTGGCTTCTAGACCAGTTCCAGTGCAAGCACCTCCACCTGTGGCAGTCCCAAACCCAACGCCTAACTCGTTCCCTGAGGTTCGAGCTCCGATGCAGGTGCCTCTGGTGGTACCTCAAGTGAATGGCACAGCTGTTGGTTCAGCTATCCAGGAGCAGACTGGACCATTCTAACCCACTTACTTTGTTACTCTAGCCAATGCACAAGCTATGCTCGAGCAAGAGCGTAACAAGAAGCAACTGCCATCTCTCCCAGACCCAGATGTGAAACCCTCATACTCTCAGGAGATATTGACTATGCCATACCCAACTAGGTATACGGTGCCCAAGTTTATTAAGTTCGATGGAAAACAAGGCAATGCCAGGGAACTTGTGGTAAGGTTCATTAAAACTCTTGGTGTCCGTGGCAGTGACCACTCTCTGCGCCTTCGGGAGTTCTCCAAATCACTCACCGAAAGGGCTTACAGTTGGTATGTGAACTTGGCTCCTAACTCGATCAAGAGTTGGGAGGAGATGGTAAACAAGTTCCACACGAAGTTTTTCCAAGTCCAAGAGAAAGTCACAACCCTCACACTTGGGCGAGATGTCCAAAAAGCAGGCAAAGACCTATTGGACTATGTTAAACGGTTCCAAGACAAGGCTATTGACTGTCACGAACCAATGGATGAAGCTCACTTAGTCAGCATATGTGTGGAGGGTGCCATACGTGACTACAAAATTTTCGTGGTGAACCATAATCTGCCTACCTTTTCAACCTTGATTGAGGCAACTAAAAACCTTAGTACCACTGGTCCTTTACACAGGTCTCGTAGCAGCCACTGCTACTCCCGTGGTAGCAGAATTGCTACGGTAACCTTTATAGGAGGGAGCCGCTCGCAAGCAGAGGCCTCGTCCTCTCGAAAGAGGAAGAGTTGTAAGGGCAAGAATCCGTATCCTTACAGCCTTGAGAATGTTAAGGCCTTGGTTAAAGAGTGGGTCGCTGATGGTGAACTTACTTTGCCTCCGATTGATGTTACTCCAACCAAAAAGGACAAAGAAAGCCTAGATTATTGCGCCTATCACAGAACCACCAGACACCCCACTAGGGACTGCTGGACGTTGAAAAATATCTTCAAGAAGAAATTTGACGCGAACGAGCTAAAGTTCAAAGATACATGTAATCGTGATGTACGGAAGGACCCTTATCCTAACCACAAGGAGAAAGAGAAGAATGCACACATGATTGGCTATCTTGGGCCTGTGCACGATCAAGTGCACATGGCATCCTACTATGATGAGTTAGAAGAAATCACAACTGGCCAGTTCCCTGAAACAGTACCTGTAGAGGCAAAATTCGCAGGGGATACTCATGCTCAAGCCTTGCAAAATTCTGTTAAGTTTCACACCTTCTTTGACCAACTGGGGCTGAACCAAGCTGCCAGGATGAAAACAACAAAGGGCCTCATCAACATCTCTAAAATGCACTATGCTGAAGTTGCTAAGACTAAGGAGTATATGCCTCGGCACATCCAGGAAGATTATGGGGCCATTACCTTTTTAGAAGCAGGCAGAGCATACCCATTTTTCCATAACCGCCCTCTTTTCGTCACAGCTTACATCAATTATGTAGAGTTCAAGCGTGCTTTCCTAGATGGTGGGGCATCCATAAACATCATTACCGCTGACACCTTTGCAAAGGCTGGTATCCCAGAGTCCAGAATGGTTCGCCAACCCATTACTGTAATGGGTTTTGGTGGTGAGAAAAAAGTCACTAGGGCCATGTTGTAGTGGACTTAACAGTTGGCGAGATTCGTTCCGCAACTAAGTTCCATGTAATTGAAACAGATACAAATTACCACATGATACTTGGCAGAGCTTGGATGCACCGATATGGGGCTATCCCGTCCAGTTATCACCAATGTGTGAAGGCAAAGTTGGGAAAGCGCACAGTTACCATAAATGCGTATGAAAAGTCATTCAGAGTGGAAGAGGCACACTATTCGGATGCAGTTTTCTTTACTGAATTGTCAACAGATCAAACTACAAGGACTGGTAAAATTGCAGGGGTAAAACTGCCAAAGTGGGAGGACATTCGAGATGCAGAGGCTGCTCCAGAAAGCAGTGAATAGAAAAGGAGCAGCAAATCCATAACTCTTATGCCCAAGATTGTCAAGGTGCGCGAGGACGGCAAGACAGTTTACTTACTATGATGGTTTTGGGGGGCCAGACTTCATACCTTGGGAGGATGGCCCCAAGACGAATAAATGTGATGATGATAAGTCCCAAGAAGGGTTGGTGGAAACGCTTGAGCCCACCCTTGAATGCATGCAAGATAGGCCTAAACCCCAACAGGAGGTACTTACTGAGGTCAACCTCAGTGACTCACCTAGGCAGAGCAAGCCGGTGTTTGTCAGTGATACAATGGCTCCAGCAGCTAAGGCAGAATTGATAACACTACTAAAGAAATATAGTGATGTCTTTGCTTGGACATATAATGAGAGACCTGGTCTTGACCCATCCCTTGTCACTCATCATCTGGACACTTTTTCCAACTTTAAACCGATCAAGCAACACGCTCGAAAATATCACCCTGATCTTGAAGTAAAGATTAAAGCAGAGGTAGAAAAGTTGCAAAGGGCCAAGTTCATTGAGCCTATACAATACCCAACTTGGCTAGCAAATATTGTTCCTGTGTAGAAGAAGAATGGTCAGATCAGGGTCTGCGTAGACTTTTGCGACCTGAATAAGGCTTGCCGAAAAGATGAATTTCCATTACCCCATGTTGATACACTTGTTGATTCAACTGCGGGCCATCAAAAGTTCTCTTTCATGGATGGGTTTAGTGGTTATAACCAGATCAAAATAGCACCAAAAGATGCAGAAAAGACAGCTTTCAGAACGCCCTTGGGAAATTTTTTCTATACGGTGATGCCCTTCGGTTTGAAAAACGCAGGGACAACCTACCAACGGGCTATGACTACAGTGTTCCATGACATGTTGCATCATGAAGTGGAAGTATATGTAGATGATATGGTGGTCAAGTCTACTAAGGCAAACCGCCACCTCTGTGACTTGGAAAAGGTTTTTCAACGTTGCTGCAAATTCTGCCTCAAGATGAACCCTCTCAAGTGTGCCTTTGGAGTTACTGCCGCCAAGTTCCTTGGCTTCCTTGTACACCAGTGGGGGATTGAAGTAGATGGGAACAAGATCAAGTCAATCATGGAGATGCCACCGCCACACTCTCAAAAAGTTTTGAAGAAATTCCTAGGCAAAATGTCATACCTCAGGAGGTTTATTCCAGCCCTTGCTGAGATAACCTTTCCCTTTGGGACACTGCTGAAAGGGAATCACAAGTTTGAATGGTTGCAAGAACACCAACAAGCATTTGATATGATAAAGTAAGCACTTACCTCCCCACTTACAATGATTACCCCACAGCATGAAAAGCCTCTGTTACTGTACCTGACCTCTATTCCTCGGTCTATTGGAGCCCTACTTATTCAAGACATAGATGGAATTGAGAAGCCAGTCTATTATATCAGTCGCAAAGTCAATGGTGCCGAGTCACGATATACTCCAATTGAGATGCATTGTTTAGCCTTAATCTTCACAGCGCAGAAGTTGCGCCACTACTTTTAGGCACACTCGATCCAGGTTGTGACCCGGAGTGATCCAATTTGCTACTCACTAAGCAAGCCCGTTCTGACTGGGAGAATAGCAAGATGGCTCTTGGCTCTAGCGGAATATGATGTCACTTGTGACACTCTTAAGGCTATTAAGAGCCAAGCACTTGCAGACTTACTGGCCCAGTTCCCATGTGGCGAACATGAACCTGCGGAGGTACCTCTACCAGGTGAGGTTCATGTCTCAACTGCTACAATTGAGACTTATTGGGACTTAAATTTTGATGGAGCTTCCGGAGCTGGGAAAGGTGGAGTTGGTATAACACTAACCAGTTAAGCAAGAGAGAAGTTTCATCTATCATATAAGCTTGACTTTGAGTGTTCAAACAACGAGGCCGAATATAAAGCGTTGATACTAGGCCTAATAGCTTCCTAAAAGAAGGGCCTCCGCAAGTTGAAAATCTAGGGCGACTCCAAGTTAGTTGTTAAGAAAACGATGGGTGATTTTGCCTTAAAGGAGCCCCTGTTGGCCCCATATCGCACTGTAGTCCAAAGGTTACTCACTTAGTTTGATGATGTCCAAATCCAGGATACCCCTTGAACACATAACCGTTTCCCCGATGCCTTGGCTACACTGGGGGCAAAGGTGGAGATACCAGATGATAGTATAGCCATCGTCATCGAGAAAAGAACAACACCAGCGATACTAACTGAAAAACATGCAGAGCAAGATGCTGAGGGGTGGAAAGCAGATATAATCCAGCACCTGAAAACAGGCCAGGGAACAATCAGACCGGCAGAACTTGCATCATTTCTTCTCCTCAAATGAGAGTTGTATTTTCGCAATCCCAACAACTTGCTAGCAAGATACGTCGGTAGACAAGAAGCAACTTACAGACTTAAGCAGATCCATGCTAAGTCCTGTGGAGATGAAGATATCAGTCTATACCGACAAATACAGAGGCAAAGATATTACTAGCCAGAGATGGAGAATGAAAGTACTGAGTTGTAGAGGCAATGTGCAAAGTGTCAGTCCCACCCTAAGGAAGTGGAAGCCCATTTCTTAAGCAATGAAAAATGAAGGCAACCATATATCGACTATCTAGGAAATGGCACATTGCCTGAAAACAAAGCCGATGCAATCAGAGTTAAGAGGTAAGTCTTCCGCTTCTTCCTTGACCAAGGCAAGCTGTACTGAAGGAGCTTTGAAGGGAAACCTTTAGCGTGCTTATCAAAAGATGAGGCAAATGAGGTGCTGAGGGAAGCCCACAAGACAGAGTATCAAGAAGGGCAGCGATTATATGGACATCTCATTCACCTCGGCTACTACTGGCCAACAATGGAAGAAGATGCTAAAAACTTTGTGAAGAAATGCCAATCCTGCCATAAGTTTGGGAATTTGACACATGCACCGGCAGTTGAACTGCACAACATCAAGACTCCTTATCCGTTCCATACTTGGACATTTGATTTGGTAGGCCCTGTAGCGCAGCAGTCCAAAGGCTACAGATGGATACTTATGGCAATCGAAGTCAGCACTAAGTGGGTAGAGGCTATACCAATGAGGAAGGCAGACGGGGCAGGAGTAGCCAACTTTATCAGAGAGAACATAATCTGTAGGTTTGGCATACCCAAAGTGATATTGTCTGACAACGGAACTCCTTTTGTAAATCACCATGTTAGAAGGCTGTTGGATGCCTACCGGATCAAGTATCACAAGTTTAGTCCATACTACCCCCAAGAGAACAGACAAGCTAAGACGACCAACAAAACCCTCATTCGAATACTGAGTAAAATGATGGATGAAGCGGGGGCACATGGTCTGAACAACTCCCCATAGCACTCTGGGCTTACAGAACGTCAAAAAGAAAGCCAACTTAGGCAACCCCATTTTCCCTAGTATATGGGTTTGAAGCTGTGTTACCAGTTGAATTGGTAGTACCCTTAGCAAGAATGGCTATGTTAGCATTGTAGACCCCATTTTTGACCATCCTCAAGACTTGGACGTCATCGTTTGAACACTCGATGATCATCTATGCTTGTGTTCATTTTGAGTTCCCGGAGATCTCGGCCACACGTCTTGCCTCAAGATCTCTAACTTGACTGTTTTGTGCTTGGTTGTGGACCAAGCACTTGTGTTTTTGCTTTTAAGGGAATAGGGTGGCTTGTTGGCCATTTCCTCAACCCATCGGCCAAGGCATGAAGCCATCGCCCCCTTTTTATTGCCATCGGCCAAGGGTGTTGGCCGATCGGCACTGTTTTTGGTCGATCGGCCACATTTGTTGGTCAATCGGCCATGTTTTCCGGCCGACCCCTTGTCATCTACTTTTGGCAGATATTTTATGCCAGCTGTCACAGTTGGCATGCACAATTTCTTCCATCCATGCACGTGTATGGAGGGATTTGCACCTTGTGTTAGCTTCTCCAAGAAGCCTTGAAATTGGTTTCCTATAAGAAATGAGCTCCTCCTCCCTTCTGAAGGGTTAGAAAAAATCTGAGGAGAAGTTATACATCTATCTATCTCTATATCTCCCTCTCTTTACATTTTGTGTGTGCATTTGTGTTCTAAAGTGCATTCTGTCCATACTTTTGCACTAGAACACCTAGAGTTACACCATCCTTGTGTGCTGAGGTACTAGGAGGTTGGTTTTAAGGTTTTTGAGCTGGTTTTGATCAGAGAGAGTTGCTGGTCTTGTGTTCTTGAAGTTGTTCTTCAAATGTG
Source organism: Camellia granthamiana (assembly GCA_036172215.1). Classification (NCBI taxonomy): domain Eukaryota; kingdom Viridiplantae; phylum Streptophyta; class Magnoliopsida; order Ericales; family Theaceae; genus Camellia; species Camellia granthamiana. Next base: position 5,085,382 of record CM069907.1, read on the forward strand.
AGATTCTAAACTTTAGATACCCCATTCTTGCTTAAGCTTTTACACATACTTCTATATTGTTTCAAGCTTGACTCTAAACTACAAAAATTTCTAATTTTGTATGCTTGTTATAGTTGTTTAAGGTCACTTTTTGGTTGGGGGTTGTCTACCCCCTCTTAGGCCTTGTTTGGCCTTGTTTTGTGCCTTTACTTTTGAGCTTTGGGATCATCTTATTTTGACCTTCCCACCACTGAAATCCAAAGGATTCTCAGTGGTGGAGAAGTGGTTTTGGAGTCTTGTATAGGAGAGGGACCCCCCATCTCTCCTTATGTCTCATGTGCTTGTGTTGTTGGCTTATAAGAGTAGCATGTTTACTTAGTATGTCTTGGTTCTATTTTAGCACTTTTTAGTGGCTTTTAGGACCTGCCTTAACTCTATTCTATGTTGGTTTGATAGCATCTTGCATGCTTCACATACTTGTAGAGTAATCTTGCATGTTCGCATAACATGCATCTTGCATGTCCGCATAACATGCATCTTGCATTTGGATTATCATGCTTGCATATTTTGGCTCAACTCAAAGGAGCTTTTAGTCATGTTTCACCATGTTTAAGCTCTCTTTGGTGTTGTCTTGGTCATGCATGCATTGTTTTGTATAGCCTTGGTTCATTCTAGCCTGTAAGCTTTGTGCCTTGAGTTCATTAGCATGTGTTACTTGAAGTATTTTCATGATTTGACATCATGTGAAATATAATTTCAGTCCATGTTTCATGGTCACACACTTGCATTCATCATCTATTCCATGCTTTGGATAGTTTGTGTTTCATGCCTTAAGAATAGGTCATTGAGCATGCCATCATACTTAGGCCTTTGGGATGCCATCTAGGTGGGTTTTTGGGCTCATTCTAACATGCCATAACTCTGATTTTATTGGCCTAAGTCATGCCATGCTTGGTTGTAATAGGTGTAGTGCAATTGCCCCTTTTGGCCTTGTATGCGCCTTGTTTTGTGCTCACATTTCTAACATATTTTGACCTCATCCCATGCATGTTCTAGCCTTGTTTTGGCCTGCCTTGGGACTATTTTGGGTCACCTTGGTCCTTTGGGGCTTGGTTGATATGGCCATGGTTCAAGTACCTTGGCTAGCTTTGAACTTGAAGTCCATTAGCATGCCTTGCTTGTGTTATGTGTTTGATTTGGCATCACTCTTAACATAATTTCAGAGCTTATGGTGTCACCATGCTACTATGATTGTCACCCCTCGCTCATGTTTGGGTCTTGTGACCTTATGCCTTAACTCTTGGACCATTGCATGTGCATGCTCATTGTGCATTTCATTCTATCACTTCATCATTTTGGCCACTGTTTTTAGTGTGGCTGAGGTCTACCCATTTTCAGTGTAAGTCCATGGATCATGCGGTTTGTGTGTCGTTGCATGCTTATCGCATTGTACGCTTGTCCATCTTTGCCTATCATGCATGTTTGTATGTTTAGGTTGCATTTTGCATGCTTGCTAGTTTGCATTTTGTCACATGCTTGATTAGGTTGCATTGCATTTGACATGCTTGTTACCTTAGCCTTGTGTGCACACTCGAGTCCTATTGCATTTGGCATGCTTAGGTTGCATAGCATTGCATTTCCATGTTGCATTGTATTTGGCATACTTGCTTGCATTACATTGTGTTTGGTTTGGGGTGTCAAACCAACCATGAGGAGCGAGGAACGTTCGTACTTGAAGTGACGAAACGTGCCTCAATCCTTAGTCGCCGACGCTCTTGATCCAACATGATATAGTGTGAGGCCTTCATGTGTTTTGTGCATTCATTCCATATTGATTTATACATTTGGTTCCTTTGGCCATCGTGCATTGAAATGCGTGATTGATGGCCCGAGGGTCAAGAACCATACTCCCTTGAGTTCATGACATGATAGGAAGGATAGTTGTGCACACATTGCTTTGAAAATGCATTGCCATGCTCTGTTTGTCCTCTACTGCAGCAAAACAACATTCTGCAAGAAGATGTGGCCGGCCGCTATCTCCAGTGCTGATCAACTAAACATTTTTGGCCGAGAGCCCCATTATTGGCCGATGACCAGTTCCCCTTGGCCGATGGCCTTTCCTCTTGGCCGATGGCCTCTCACAGCACCCAGAAGGTGATTCAGAAGCGTCCTTGAGACTTCTGCAGTTTTTAGAGGTGCAGAGCAGTGTAAACAGAGGCAGCATGAGCATGGTGATAGATTTCCGAGCGGAGCTGAGCGTGAATGCATTTGTCCCTCTTTCCGAGGCCTTTTTACCGCTTTAATAGCTTAATTAATTTGTTTAATTAGTTAAGTGTTGTGTAATAATTAATTAGCTAGTTAGTTAGTTAATTAGTCAATTTGTATTATTCTTTCGGACCCTCCGTCGAGAGGGTGAATTTTGTAATAAGTGTGCATGAGTGTGTGAATGTTTTCCAACCCCACGTCTTTCTCCCTTTTACTTACCTGCTTTCAATAGTTAGTTTTAGGTCATGTTTCAATTAGCATTCTTATGCTCGCATGTTTGGATCATTCATCTGTATTGCATGCACCAGGCTCGGCGCACCATACTAACTGCATTGTATTTCGATTCCAACTTGAATACGTGTATCGAGTTGTCGCATTTCACATGTCATTCTTAGATAGCCGAGTCTATTCTAGTTGCATTTTGCATGTGTTGCATTAGGCATCTTAACATAGCTAAGATCATGCATTGATTGCTAACTAGCTATTGTTTTGGCTCAGAGTACTAGGTAAGCTTTTACGCTTTAGCATCTTGCATGAGTGTGAGTGTTAACATGACCGCATGCTTGCCATGAGGCTAACTGCTTATATGATATAACTGCCTGAATGCCTGTGGGTGAAGGTTAGATTACTTGAATTGGAACAATTTATTGAAATACGAGTTTTAAGCTCACTTGATTGTGGCAAAATCATGTTTTCCAAGCCCATTCGAGGGTGGCAAATCCACGTCTTAGCCTACTTGCGAGTAGCACTATCAAACCATTTTTCAAATAAACCAACATGAAATGTTTTGTTCCAATTTGGACGATCCGGTCTATACTTGTGTGTGTGCGCATCACATAGTAATTTTAGGCTAATAACCGGAATAAGAACGCATATGTTTTCAAAAACAAGGTATCATGTTTAGTAGTGGCCGATCTTTGATCGAGCGAGCGGGGGTGCTCATTTCATGACCTTCCCCAATCGTACCCAAGTTCCCGAGCCGAGGCAACTTTGGTGATGACGGATACGTGGCCTTAGGCAACGAGTCAGGGTTTCCTAAATTCCCTCAAAATAAAATATTTAGGTGGCGACTCTGTATCTGACAAAGCAGTCCATGTTTGGCACTTCTTTCTTAAAAATCAGTTTTTCAAAACGATTTGCTGGACTTGGACTCTTTGGTGATTTATCAATCTCACATCGCACATTATGAGATCAGATTAAGAACCGTGACATTGAGTCTGAACTGTAGCATGAGGCCCAAGGGCGCGTCTACAAGCATACTTAGTTCCAGATAGCAGGAAGAATGACATAGAGACAGCTGAAGAAATAAGAGATCAGGCCTCACGGGCAATGGAAAAGTATCATCAATCCATAGCTCGTGCCTACAATCAATCTGTTCAACACAGAAAATTCAAGAAAGGGGACTTAGTATGGAAAACAGTGGATGCAATCATGCGGGGGCAGCCAATTCCAAAGTTCTCACCCAGATGGGAAGGCCCCTACAAAGTTGCTGAGGCAAACAACAGCGGGTACTACAAATTGACAAGAGTAGATGACGGATTCAGAACTGGTCCTGTTAACTCCAAGTATGTCAAAGAATATTTTCCTTAGTTCCTTTTTTTTAGGAAAAAGAGTTGTAAAGTTTCTTTATTAATGTTTCCAAAGCAAAGTGTAAAGAAGGTATCATACACTTTGTAAGCCTTTTGCTCTCATATTCACTTAGTTTGAGTAAAGTTTTCCATACTTAGTGAAGTGTTTTTTACACTTGTAAAAGCTTAGTCATGATGAAGTTTTGTTCATTTCAAGAGCTTTCCTTATCTTTAAAAGTTATGTAAGAAGCAATGTAAAGAAAAGCGATGAAATGAAACCCAAAAGTACTACCAAACGTCTATACTTTCCATTAAAGTCAAACTTCCAGAACATGATTACAATGTTTGAAAAAGAAGTCATGACAAAAAAAAAAAAAAAAGAAGAAAAGAAAAGTGCGCACCAAGCGCGATGCAACAACAAAATAAGGTAAGGAAAAATGGAAGAAGTCATAACAGAGTCACAAAGTTATATCAAATCAAACCCTTCAAGAGGGAGTTCATCAGAGTCACATCTTGAGGCAATTGGGCAACCAATGCAAAGTCCTTCTCTTTGAACCGAGCCAGGTTCTGTCGGTGTTTCTCCACGGCACCCTCATATTCCTTAATAGTCTCCTCCAGGGACGCAATCATCGCCACATTGTCAGCGTGCTCGAGGAAACTGTCAACCATCTGAAGCCTGGCCCTCATCCATGATAGGTTCAAACCATTCCTCTCAAAGCCGCTTAGATTGGCCTTGGCACTCTTCACAAACTTGCTAGGAGTTGTCAGGATCTGCTTGGTAGCAAGGTCACAAATAAAGCCAGCAAGTGACTCCAGCAGTGCCGTCTATACTACAGATCCAGGGACATTAAAGGCAGTAAAGGTGTTCGAATGCAGTGCTTGGATACGAGTAAGGGTTGAAGCAGCTTCGGAGAAAACCCAGTAACTTAGAAAGAAAACTTTTTCTGAGGACTAGAGGGACTCTCTCGCACCACCGCCAGCTTTAATCACTGGAGGGAGACTGATGGAGCGACCAAAGGTCTGAGGGCAACGTATTTCCCCTGAAGATGACTGCCCAGCGGCAATGGAGTAGGTAGACGCTGGCTGGCAACCGGGTGAACTGGCTTCACGAGAAAGACCAAAACTACCTGCACCATTATGTCGCTCTGAAAAGAGGTCATCCATCTGGTAATCTCCAATGTTCAAATCTGGGACAACAGTGGTATCCATCCCAGTATAAAAATCTCGAGACATCCCAAGGTCAGCTGGCACCTCTAGAAAATAAGTGGGGTACAAGTCTGCCAGCTGTTCAAAGGTTCCCAAAGCAACTGGATCAGAGGTCCTAGCAACAGTAGTAACAGTGTGGGCAGCTAAGGTGATAGCTACCTCTGCAAGTCGGTCCAAATTCAGAGAGGTCACAGCAGGAACAGTGGCAGCAGCCGTTACACGTGCACTCTCCTCAGCCACTTGAATGTTTAGAAATGGAGCCTACTGAATTAACGGAGACTCAGTAGATTGGGAAGAACCGCCAGATGCAACTCCAATGGGAGGTGGTGCAACTTCTAGCGGCTCTCTCATGCCGCGATCTTCTCTGGGAGTCTTAGGTACGAAATCATCTCCGCTAACAGAGAAATGGTCAGAGTGCACAAAGTCAGAAGGATGCAGAGGCTCTAAACCCTCAGTAGCTATATCACCCGCTGCAACTTCTACAGCAAAGGAAACTTACACATTGCCTACGGCCTTCACAATTAGCTCAGCCTCGGCAATTGGCTCGGTCTCAGCGGTCAGTTCAACTCTCACACTTGGTTCCTCTTCAACGTCTGGAAGAACTGTCCTGCGAGTCTTTAATCTTGTCACCCTAGTAGCAATGGGGAGGTTGTCATCGTCGTCTAAGTCTGAAGAAATGCCAACGGCAGTAAAAGAACCCCCTGGGCTAAAGGGCAGTATGGTCCGTGGTCCCTAAAAAAAGACGAAGATCATGCGGTTATTACAGCAAACATAATAAGTATAAGGAAATAATACAAAATATTTTCTAAGTATGGATACCTTTCGGAGCCTCTTTCTACGGGGTAAGGCATGTGTCTTAGGAACTAATGTCGCTGCTGCTTGGGCTACCCTCAGCCTGGAATGGGTCATGCGTACTGTTACACTCACTTCAGGGGGAGCAATCTGCAGGGGTTGAACAGACATTGCCCCAGACAGATGAGACTCCTCCACAACAAGCAAGGATAGAAGCTTAAAGCGGCAGAATATGCTGGATTGTTTCCCTTGGCCAAAAGGTAAACGAAGGAATAAGTCGGGTTGCGGGACAGGTTCCATTGCGGGGACAACCGGAGCATTATTGCAAAAATTGAAGAAAGAATTGAGATTGCGGTGCCAGAATAAGCTATTATCAAGAGTACATGCACCCTCTCTCCCAAGCGAAGAAAGCTCTATGACTCATAAGCCCTCTACAAGTAGAGCTGTATAGTCACGGGTAAATCGTTGAAAACTCCAGTGGAAATCAGTCTGAGGCGGGGGAGCATATGGGATGCCTTGATCTATCCTGAATTGCATGAGGACCCTGTCTAGCCAGTAGACGACACTGGACATGCCTTCGTCATTCCATACAGGTAGAAATCTAGAACGAATCATGGCAACAATAAGGAAAGAATTAGCCTGGACACTGTCGAGAGAAAAATCAATGTGACGGGCCTTTGAAAAATAAAATGGGACAACAGAAATGCCTGGGAGAGGCTGAGTGAAAGGGCGGAACACGCACTCCTCCATACGGTCAACATAGTCTGAAAAGGGCCTGTTGGTGCCAAGGCCAGGCCACTAAGAGATGCAAGAGAGGGATTGACGCACTTGTCTCGTGACAAGCCGACCCTTTGAATCTAGAACAAGGTGGCCCTCTGCATCAAAGACTTCATCAGTAAAAAAAGGCTCATGTTCCTTAGGGATGGGGCCCATAGCAGGAAATCTCTCATAGAAAAAGGCAGTAAGGAACTGGATATGCACAAAGCTCTACACGTCATAGCGATCCATGGACTGCTCCATGTCCGAATGGATAAGGTCAAGACGGAAATATAAGTTACCCAGGAAGAGGGGAGCCAAAGGAATTTGATTACCGCTGCAAAGCCTTACAGCTAAGGGAAATACTAAGGGATTGATGTATTCGGCAGGGTTACTAGGTAGGACAAAGAATTAAATGAAATAATTGACAAACGCGGCCAAGTACAAGTCGTCTCGGTAGCCCGGACCAACTACGGAGTCACGGCTCTCCTCAGTGATGTCCCTTACAACTGGTTGCAAGTCCTTAAAGAAATACTTCAACCAAGAAAGATAAGTAGTCTTATTTCTTTTAGGCCTCTCCTGGAGCAGTTCCCCGGTTCTAAGATTATACCAGGAACCAAACTTCCGTGCCTCCCAAAAGGTGGTTTAAGGAGCAGTGACAGTGACTTGCTCTGCAGGGGTCAGAGACGCTGGCTCAAAGGGGTGATCTCCACGGGTGCTGAGGCATAAGAGGACGGCAACATCTTTCAGGGTCGGGGTTATCTCCCTCCATGCCAAAACGAAAGTGTGGGTGTCACGACTCCAACAAGAGACAATCATATCATTATTAGTCTACACCTTACGCACCGATAACTCCCTCGAGATTAAAATGGCATTAAAAAGGCGGACATCACGTAGACGCTGCTCGAAGCCTCCATCTGCAATGACGTCATCGACCTAAAGAGACTAATCTGCTGGAGGGCCCGAATGAGTGCGATAGTGGACGTAAGAATGTGGAAAGTCGCTACGCTCCACACGAAACTGCAGCACAGAAACCGGGTTCACCATGTCCGCGTCTTCCAAAGTGGCCTCCCCAAAAGGAAGCAGGGACTCCTCTAGAAGAGGGGCATCAGGAATGAAGGAGTCAACCGCCTTCTAGAAGGGATCAGCCAGCCCTCCAAAGTAGGGGACCCGCCTCCACTCAGTGGGGGATGGGGCAGCCCTGTCAGGAAGAACCTCGTGCTGGCCATGAAAATGAATAAAGAAAAGACAGGAAGGCTTTGGAAAGTAGGGACAAAGGAGAGAAGAAGACAAAGGAGACAAAAAGGTGTGTTGGGAAGAAGTGGGGGACCAGTGGACCCAAGGACATTATTTATAAAGAAAATCAGCAAAGAGCGCTGGCACGCTAGCCTTGGTCATTATGACTTGGCAGTCAAAAAGGTACCTTTTCAGAACCGACGCAACTTCTTACCCAATTGACGCAACCCTTGGATTGCTCCTTGACGTCATGCACGCGCGGGAAACAGGGAGCGTGTCTCCCACGCACACAAGGGGCACAATGTAGAGGGTTAGAAATTAAGCCCCAAATTAAGTATGGACCCAAGCACTAAGATCGCCCTGATGAGACGACCAGGGATAAAAAAGGAGCATGGGCAAAAACCCAAGGGAAGTGGGCCAATAAGTGGGCCGAGGCAGGTCCGACCCACCAGGGCTCCAGATGGACTCAGCGAGGAGAAATGCCCAAATCAAGTTACAGAGGCAAAGCCTGTAGCGATGAAGTTGCGGAGAGAACATGTGCAGTGGCAGAGTTGCTGAGGTACTTTGCCTCAGCGCCGCCATTCCTATTAACTTCAGTTCCGCCACCATTTGAAGTTGCCGAGGAAACATATGCAGCGGCAGAGTTGCTAAGGCACTTTGTCTCAGCGCCGCCATTCTAAGTATTTTCGGTGCCGCCGCCATTCCAAGTAATGTTAGTATCACGATTATCTGGAGTTGCCGAGGGAAAGAGAAAACTGAGGCAACTAAGTTGCAGAGGCAATACTTGCAGCGCCCAAGTTGCGAAGGCATTTTGTCGACGCCGTCATCTCTACTATCTTCGGTCATGCCGTCTGAACTTGCCGCGGGAAATGACTACCGCAGCAACTAAGTTGCAGATGGAATATCCTGCCAAGGCGGTAGCAGCCTTTGAGAGAGGCTTCTCTCTGCAAGTAGAGGCTAATGCCAGGCGCTGATAGCAGGCCCCACAGTTCATTTAACTTGGGCGCTGATAGCAGGCCCAAAGATTTACTAGTTAGAGCTGATAGCAAGCCCAGAAATACCAGTTTACCGCAGCAACCCTGCGAAGATGGGAGCAGGGTAGCCCGAGTACAAAGGACTTCCTTTTCATTACCCAGGTCGTGAACCTGCCTTACTTGCACAGGCAGGACTAAGAAAGCTCCCTTGGGCTTGGTACTAAGGCATAACATGGCTGATAGCAGGTTTGGTTGTGACCTTCTCCCTGGAGAGTTGGGGAGTTTGTGATTAGGTGGCTAAGGGTGGAGGCTTCGCTGAGGTGAGCACGAACATAGTCGATAGCAGACTAATGGAGCCTCGAGAATGCATGTACTGGTCAAATAGAACTGAGAAAGTAAGTGCAACGGCGAGGTCTACTATTACAAGTGCACTTGCTAAGGTTCAAGTTGAGAAGGCAAGTGTAGAGGCAAACACTCCTACTGCAACTGCACTTGCTAAGGCTCAAAAGGGAGTTGCAGCACCAAACAGATAGTGCATAATACATGCAGAGGGACATGTGGCACCTTCAGCCTGGTGGCTCAAGGCAAACTATTCCATGTGATTCTCTGGGACACATGTCTTCTCTCTATTTGGTTACTTGGTGTTTTCTTAGTACCAAGGAAAAACCTATAAATATGACCCATTTCCCAAGATTCAAGAAGAAGAATTTTGGGGATTTGGGGGAGATACTGCCCATTTTGGCACTGCTATTGTCTTCTTCTTGAGTTACTTGCTTCACCCTCACCTAGCTACACACTCTCCAACTCCCAGATAGTTGCTGCTACTCATTCTCTAGCCACTCCCACCATTATTGGACCACTAACATAGTTTTGCCTCTCTAATCTTGAACCCCCGTACAACGGGTAGGTTCTAACAAGTGAACTTATTATCTAATAGGTTCTATGGAAAAAAAAATTCATAAAAAAAGTCACTAATTGTAAATTTTAACGACAATTTACAAAAATCATGACAAAAAAAATTACTAATTGTCAATTTTTAGTGATATATATAAAAAATTGTCACAAAAAAATTTATTTTTAGCGACAATTTTACCAGTACTTAGTTTCAACAATACTTGATGAGAATTAAATTCAACTATTAGTACCCATTAATAATGTACCAAAAAAAAAAAAGAAAGAGAGAAGCACTTTTTTTTAAAATAAAAAAATGGTATGCATTGTTTCCATCAAATGCCATTTCTCCGATGACAGAATGTTATTTTGTTCGAATCGGAAGGAACCAAAAAAAAAAAAAAAAAAGGAGGTTCCTTTTGTTGTTTATTTTTTCCCACTTTTATCAAACTTTTACAATTTAGGTTTGATCGACTCACTGTTTGTTTTCAAATTCAACCCCAAATTTATTAAAAAAATGAGTGAGACCCCTTTGTGGAGTACCCCACAACCCCTTACTGATCTACATTATTCATGATGTGTGGGGTCTACTCATGTATATGTAGGGTCTACGTCATGAATGGTGTGGATCACAAAGGGGTTGTGGGCTCCTACACAAAGGGTCTCTATCATTGCTGAATTTATTATCAGTTTATGCTGAGAGATTCGAAGAGGGTTCTGTTCTGTGTAGAAAACTGAACTAAACATACAATTACAGCTCATTCATTGCTCTATCTTTCGCTACTGAAATTAGGGTTCTTCTTCTCTACTGTTGTTACTGCTTTATCGATTACTGTTGTTGTTGTAATTTATATAATGGAGGAGACTATTCAAGCTCAAGAACATGATGATTCGCCTCAACATTATCATCATCAGGTGATCTTTTCATATTTTCCTCTCTTTCTATTTCTGTGTATATATATATTATATAGAAGATATATATTGAAAATTAATTCCATTTATGTTGTTGTTGTAAGTAAATTAGATGATTCAGGTGATCTTTTCATATATATATACAGGGCACACCCTATGTGAAATTTAAAATAATTATGGCAATTATGTGAAGCAGTTAAAATTTGGGGTATTTTTTTGTGGGTTATAATAGTATAAATATGTGAAATTTAAAATGATTATGTGGTAATTATTTGAAACAGTTAAGATTTCATAATCATATGAAGAATGGGTATTTTTGGTATATAAAAGTCCTGATAAAGCTTGTTCTGAGTTTTGTGCTTTTATTTTTATTTTTGTAATTGTATAAATATTGAAAATTAATTCCATTTATGTTGTTGGTTGCAAGTGAAATTGACTGGAAGCAAAAATTTGGAGGACCCACCAAGTCTATAAAACATCCATTGACTTTATTATTGCTACAAAATTTGACTTCCTGAAAAATTGTTTGGAGGGTTATTTGTTTTGTATTGAATTATCAAGAGAAATGCTTAAAGGCCTATTGTCTATTTTTTCTCCTTGGCTTGGAGGGAAATTGTTTGTGTTTTACACGATTCTTCAGCTACATTGACGAATCTTACTTTTAGAAATCGGAGTAATTTTGTAATGTTTATTGTTCTCCTCTGAAAGTTATGATCACATTCATGCTTGCGGGGTTTTAATTTATGTATAAAAAAATAAAAATAATAACACATCAATGTTCTCTCATGTTCATATGTTAGTTTTTGTAATGCTAAGACCTATTTGTCTATTTGGCATGGAGGAAAATTGTTTGTTTTACATGATTCTTCAGCTTCATTGACAAATCAAATTTTTAGAAATCAGAGTAATTTTGTAACGTTTATTGTTCACCTCTGAAAGTTTTGATCATATTCATACTTGCAAGTTTTTAATTTCTGTAAGCAACTTTTGAAAATATATATATATATTGTTCTCTAATATTCATTTGTTTGTCCATGCATCGTCAATGGGCGGAGTTATATTTCGCATATAAAACGAATGTGGGTTTTGGATTTTAATGGGTTGTAAGCATGTAATAATCAGAAAGAAGAGTGTGAAGAAGAAGAATCATCTTTAGTGCAGCAACAATCGAGAAGGCCGAGCCTCTCCTCTCTGCAAATACCTACAAGGTCCATGGAAAGCACATTGTCCAATTTCACAAGCATTGATACTCCTCAGGTGCCAAGTCCTAGTTCTACCAGATCAGGACTTCCCCCTAGGCCGAGTTCAGTCAAGTTCAAATCGTCCATGAGAAATCTACTTCCTCAGAGAAGCTTCAGGGGTAAAAACTTGTCTCAGGATGGTGAGAAGACAGTTCTCATCATCCCAGAAACACCTCCATCGGATAGGCCCTCTACTTCATTCTCAAGGACATTTTCTCTCAACAAGGTCTTTTTCTCTTCGTCAACCAAATCACCCCATTCTTTACCAGTGACACCAGTTTCAAATTCGTCTATCAAGTCTGCAAATGAAAGGAATCTGGATGACCATTCTGAATTCTCTGTAAGTACCTTTTGTTCATTCATTCCCTGCTCTCTGTATATTTCGTTATTCTTGTGGGATTGTGTTTTTTTATGCAATTTATTGGGTTATTTGGTCCAAACATAATGCCAGAATCTTTGAGGATTTATTGAGGAGGGCTCTTTATCGGATGAAGTCTGTTACTTGACATCTTTTTGGGTTTCTGTTTCCACTCCCTTTATAGGAATTCCACTTATTTATTGCTTTATTTATTTTAAATTTTTTTATCTCAAGAGATATGAGGGCAGTGTGAGATTTTGGTTGTCCTTTTGCTTTTTTCTTTTTTTCTTTTTCTTTTTCTTTGGAGGACTCCGTGTTCTCCCGTTTCTATTGTACTTTTCTTATTTTCTAATAAATTTCTTTTGTTGCCGATCAAAAAATAAAATAAAAGTAAAATTTGTTGTTGTACAGAAACCAGAAAGTCAACATCATATGAGGCGTTCATTTTCAGTTCCAGTAAATATCAAAGCCAGAAGCTTGAGGCGGACGGATTCCACTGGTGGTTTGATCCGTGTAATATCAGTGACACCTCGTCCTGTAACAGTTGTTGGTGCCTCTCCAAGTGAATCCAGAGAAACGGAAATCGGTATACATGTGTTTCCTTGTTTATAAAATTTGAAATCCAAGAAATATGATTTCTACCTTTATTAATGAATGTCATTTGAGAAATTCCCTTGTATTTGTGACAAGTTTCTTGAGCTTAAATTAATGGCATAAAAGCCCTTATTAGTTAACCAAATTGTTTTGTTGTCCTTTCCCAAATATTTTTCAGTTTTTTTTACTTATTCATTATCTTGTCAATTACTGGTTTCATTACAGCCAGTGATCGTGCTGGGGAAGATATTCCCGAAGAGGAAGCTGTTTGTAGAATTTGTTTGGTTGAACTTGGTGAAGGTGGTGAAGTTCTGAAGATGGAGTGCAGCTGCAAAGGAGAGCTTGCACTTGCTCACCAAGAGTGTGCTGTGAAGTGGTTTAGCATTAAAGGAAACAAGATCTGTGATGTCTGCAAGCAGGATGTTCAAAACCTTCCAGTAGCATTATTGAAAATACAAAATCCTCGGACTGTTGTAATAAGACAACCACCAGCTGTTGCGCAACAGAGGGAAGTCACTCGTTACAGGCAAGTTCGATGGACTGTAGGATTTAATTAACAACTCCGTAGCATCCTTCTCAACGTTTACCTTCACAATCTACCAATCTGTTCTGATACCAATTTATTGGTAAAGGAAGGGAAGGGATTTCTTTCTATGAAGGGGAAAGGGAAAGGATATAAGTCACAGCAGCCCTTGAAGAATTCTGACTGGAGTGCATCATACTTTAGTTACTGAAAAGTGGATCCTATTCTCAGTCCTTTAAATGGGTTATAACGTGCTACAATGCTAAGTGCCTGCAAATTGACTGCTGTTGTGTGGAGTTTTATGGAAATCCTTTAAGAATCTTTCATTCCTTGATTTGTAGATGAACCTGAAAATAGGATTGTAGGAGAATAAATTACTTCAAAAAAAAAAAAAAATGTTTTTTCTTCTGCTACTAACTAACAAAGGAAAATATCCATGTGAAAGTGGCTATCACAAGTTATATTCAGTCCAGTGGTTGCCTACTTAAAAGCTCCAAAGGGTATTCTCTTATTTTTGTCAGATTTATAAAAAGCTGTTATGTACATGCTATCTAGTAGTAGACCGTGATACTAACATGAAGCTACCATCGTCAAATATGACTTGAGGATTAGTGTTTGCCTACCTGGAAACAGAAGCTTACTTGAATGTGTTCTGTTAGCAGTTCTGGTTTTGTAATGTATCCATGATCATTTTATAGCTAAATAGCTTTATAACATGGGCTTCACGTGAATTGATCTGGGGAGTTCACATAGGTGTTTTACTTCTTTTTCTTTTTCTTTTTTTTCATTCTTGACAGGATCTGGCAAGATGTACCTGTTCTTGTTATGGTCAGCATGCTTGCATATTTTTGCTTTCTGGAGCAACTTCTGGTATTATCTTTCATTCATATTTGTCAATATTTCAAGTTACATTTTGCTTGTCACTATGAATTGCCCAACATGTGGTAGAGTTTTGTTCATTGCACTTGTCTGCACCTACTGGAATTGAGTATGAATATAACATGCCTTTTGATATATATTTCATTTGATAAGTTGATTCTGGTCACAAGGCTGTCCAATGCTTGGAAGGTCATACCCAAGCAAGGGTTTTGTTCATTGCATCTGGTTCTCTTGGAACTTCACATAAAGTGTATGTACCACTTGGAATGTAAGGTTGGTTTTGGGGTTAAGGCTGTCTATCGCTTAGAAGATCAAATCCAAATCAAGAATAAAATGGTAATTGTTGGTAGGTGGCATGGGAGTGCACTGATATGGAGGCTTGTAGATGAGTGGCAAAGCAAGTTAATGAGACCAGAGAGTGAAGGAGCAACTGGGTGAAAAATGAAGCACAGAGAGAGAGAGAGAGAGTTCTCTGCTTGCTCTGTGTTGCTAAGCTAAGCTTAGCTTGTTAGAGAATGGAGATAATCCTTCTTATTTACAGAAGAGTACTGATACATCCGTAAATCCCATTGTTATTTAGGAGAGTGGGTCCAGCACACTAATTATTTTCCAGGAACTGATCATCTGAAAGGTCTTAGGAGATGTTCACTTGAGTGCCACAGCCACGCCACTGAATGGCATGGTTTGAGTGCTGCAGTTTATGCCAAATGGGAAATCTCTCCCTCAGTTGGACTCGACTGGCCCAAGGCAACTTACCAGCAGCATAACTTCCATTTCTAGTCGCTGAGTCCCATGACCCCAGTGTTCCACAGTTTGCACACTGAGTTGTTCAGCACAGTGCTGCATCACTTGTGATGCATAGGCCCTGTCTCGTGGCCTAGGTTGGAGATACAAAATATTGGAAACAAATGTTTAGGAGATAGGAGATTCAATCACCTGTGCTGGGTGCATTGGAGACCAAGTGTAGGAGATAGGAGATTAAATGCTTAGACACCTGCCTTCTGCAGATGACCTACACAGGATGTCAAAAAATCCCTACTCAGCTTCCAGACTGAAGCACACACGAAGTGCTATTGGTCATTGTCAAGCCTGTTTGGTGATGGAGATGCTTTACTTCTGTGAACCAAAGCACACATGAAGTGCTTTTGATATCATGGGAGGCGTTTGGTGTGTACTGGACATGTGGGAGATTATTCATGTCTGTGACACATGGTAATCATACATGTTCGAGACATGAGGTGAATTGTGATGATGTATGAAGTACACGTCATTACTTATGTGCCAGTGACGTGGTGAATCGAGGGAGGTATCGAGAGAGAGAGAGAGGAACAAGGTGGTGTTGGTATCTATGTCTTCAAAATTCAATCTTATGCCATCCACTGATTAAGGGAAGACTGTATAACAAGCTTGGGTTTGGCCCATCTATTTTATAAACGGTGATGGATATTATAGTATTTCCTATAAACTTAATTGCCTTTTATTGTAATGAAAAACAATCTTGTTAAACTCTTTTCGTTGATAACCTAGTAATAATGAGTCCTCTAGGAAAAAAAGTTTCATTTTGTTTTAGTTCCCACACACAGTAATGATTTGCATGCTTTTTAATTTGGTCAATCTGTGTGCATCGTATCATCTTTTCATCTCATCATTTATATGGTCTTTTTCAGTCCTCTCATGATGTTCCAGAAATTCTGATTTGAGATTGGCATATTAATTCGAGCAGGTGTCTGATCTTGGTCCTCGAGCTCTTGCTCTTTCTTTACCTTTCTCCTGTATTTTGGGTCTTGTTTCATCACTGATAACTTCTACCATGGGTAAGATTTAGTTAATTCTTTCATATACTCGTATTGTTGTATTACTTGTGGTGTTAGACTGTTAGTTACTAAGCAAACATATTATCAAAAAAAAAAAAAAAGAAGAAGAAGAAGAAGAAAGGTTAGTTATTAAGCAAACATGAATCCTACTTCCCATATTTTATTGGTTTATTTGGTGAAATGAGCTGACAGTCATTCCGTTAAAGTGCAACACTTTCTTTATAAATATATTTTTCTAATAACTTCATTGAAGTTGTCTTCAACTTAAAAACTGCTTCTGGAGAGACAATGGAACTTCCCTGAATACTATTTGAAGCATTATTTCATGGCTGCTTCAATTGTTCTTCGAAGCTGTAGGGTGTACCCAATGTTTTGGGTAGCCTGCCGGTACCTACTAGGGTGAATTTGGGGAAGTTAGTATCCACATTATGATGGGTTTGTGAGAGGGAGTAAAAACCAACCAGGGTTAGTAAGGGTTCAGTTTAAGGCAGACCTGCTCTGCTGGCCCTGCTTTTTTTCCCCCCAAACTACCCTCACTTTTGTTCAAAATTTCTCGATTGTGTTTCCTATGTGTAATATTTTTATTTCAGTATTCATTTCTCTTCCTTCTCTGTCACTTTTTCACCCACACGAACCACCGTCATCTCCCATCCTCACCACCTGAACTTTTAATGATATTATGTTCTTTTTTGTTTCATATTCTTCCTCCATCCTCGTTTCCTCTCTATTGTTTGTTAAGTCTAACAACCTTCTCTTTATCATCAGAGATTACTGTGTATGTGTGTGGTGGGTGGGTAGAACTAATGCTTGGGGATGGCCCAATTACAAGAACCCCCTCCATCCTTAATCCTTTTGATTAAAGCATCACTCAAAAACTTTTTTCGTAGTACTTCATAGTTAAAGGAACAGCCAGTATAAGAATGAGTAATGGTGAGTTCCCTAGGGTCCTGAGGTGATGCAGAATTGATCACAGGAGTACAACATCATTGTAAGGTAGAAAAATAAATCTTGCCATGGCCAGTATCTTGTTAATTGGAGCTGCTATGTATATATAAAACATTTTGTTATAACTTGAGACAATGCAGCAAGTAGACCTAACAACATCTGATGGCAGCAGTGAGCAAGAGTTATATGTGGGCTTATGCTACATTCCAGTATGCAATCGTGATCCTCTTCGCTCATATCTTTTATACTTTAGTAAGCAGCCCACTGTCTTTTTCACAATGCTCATCCTACATGATTCTGATAATTTTGTTTAGCACTTTAAGGCTGTGTTTGGAGTAGGACTGCAAATGAGTCGAGCTGAACCGAACTTTGTAGGGCTGGAGCTTGGCTCAAAAATTAATCCAACTCGAGCTTAACTCGTCTCGTTTATACTAATCATGCTTGAGCTCGGCTCACAGCTTGATAATCAAGCTTGTTCAGGTCGTTAAATATTATTCTATGTCAAATATGCATATACAAGTTATAACACATTTTTGTATTATTTAATATATAAATAATATGTTTATCCTATTATTTAAATAAATAATAAACAAGTCGATTTTTACGATCCGAGCTTATTCTAGCTCGAGCTCAGCTCGTTTATTAAATGAGCCTAAAAATCTAGATCAGGCTCATTTATATATGTAACAAACCGAGCCGAGCTGAGCTCGCAAGTAACTTGATTCATTTGCAGCCCTAGTTTGGATGATCAAGGATTTGAAGAGGGATTTGTGGAGGGAAAGGAAAACTAAAGAAAATATTATCTAAAGAAAATATTATTTAAATTTTGTGCACTTTTCCTTATCCTCCACAAATCCCACTCAAATACTTGATCCAAACGCATTCTAAATGTTGGAGTGGAAATTTATGCTTGTTATGTGCTTGTCTAAATGTGCAGCTCAATGTAAATCCAATTCTCTCGGTGCTCCTTTCCTCATTCACTGGGTTCGGGATTGCAATCAGCACAAATTCACTTATTGCCGAGTACCTGAGATGGAGATCAAGCCGAAACCCTAACTTTTCACATCAGCATTTTAATGGTGGTGCTCAGCCGCCACAGCAGCAGCAGCAGCAGCAGCAGCAGCCACACCAAAATCAGCAAGAGCAACAGGAGCTGCGGCAGCAACAGCAAAACCGACAACAACAATCAATAGAAAATCTTCCTGTAGGACCTACGGATGATGCTAGGCTGCATGAAATGAGGATCTAGATCACATAAGTCGGGGAAGATGAGAAATTTTGGCTATTATTTACTGGTGATTCAAACTATTAGCTCAGTGCATGAAACCTTTCAGCTTTTTAATAGTGGTGATCACAAAATTTAAACTCCATCTGAGCTCTACAGTGTGTTGAATGTCGATTGTTGTAAATTTTACAAAATTAAATTATATTTATGAAGTTTAGAACATTCCACCTCAACTGTGTGGAGGTCACTAGACTTGAACGTCAAATTTGATGAACACCTTTCATGAATTTGAGATTATGCAGTTGTGTTCACTTGATTCTATAGGCATACTTCACAATAGATCTTGGACATTCTGGTCTAGAGGCTCTAAATCGAGTCCACTGACAAACCATTGTTAAACAGTGTACATGTTCATAAAATGTTGGAACAAGTTTCATGCAACAAACTTCTAGGAATGCACAAGTTTGATGATTAAAATTTTGGTGGCCCATCCAAAGAGAAGCGAACCATAGGTTTTTTGTGTTGATTAGCTTGATATATATTGTTGGATCCATTTCCTAATAGCTTAAGCTTTTGAGACAATTAGTGACTTAACATGGTATCGGACTTCAAATTAGGGGAGATCTTGGATTCAAGTCTCTTTGTTTGCATTTGGTCCCTGTTTGCATTCTTTTTCTCTCTATGTAATTACTCTAGGAAGACAAATCGGTCAGAATCATACAAAATGTATATTGGTGGGTGTATGACATTTTGGACAGTTAAATTAGTTCACGAATGTCACTTTGATGATTCATAAAGTAGAATGATTACCAAGTGTGTTGCTGACTTTCATTTGAGATTGTTTCTTTTTTTTTTTTTTTTTTTTTTTTTTTTTTGACTGACTTTCATTTGAGATTGTTTCTTAATTACTCGTATGACTGACTTTCATTTGAGATTGTTTCTTAATTACTCGTATGACTGACTTTCATTTGAGATTGTTTCTTAGTTACTCGTATGACTGATATGGTCATTTCTTTCTATGCAGATGGAGGTATTATTGTCCAGGACTAATTTCTTGATGTCGAAAACATTCTAATGATTAATCAGTGAAAAGGGAGCAATGTTCACTGGCACACACTGCACTGACGTGGCTACACCAATGGCTCGGATGTGTTTTGTGGCTGTGCAGTCTGTGGCTGTGAATAATTTTTTGGCAAAAAGGGGACACTCAAATTGTACTCACAACCTCTACATACGGTCAATTGATTTACCGGAAAGTGCAACATTGCGGAGCTGTAAAGAGAATGTTATTCATTATGCCCAAACTAGTTGTAGAAATTCTCTAATTGGTTTTGTTTTCATAATTTATTTTCTGAATTTTTTTTTTGGCAATTTTATTTGGTTGGCCCATGGTGTGTTGATTACATCTATATGTACAGAAGCTAAACATAAAATGGGATATTGCCTAATCATAAGGGGTGGGGCCTACATGTGTGACCCACCCTTTGTGAGAGGATTATGTCTTATTCTCTATTTAATTTCTATGTTGCTAGCATTATTGATATTGTGTTACAACAGTGTGCTGTGTTACTTTTTGGTTCAATAATGTTGCCTAGAAGCATTATATACTACTCTTTGTGAAATGTGACGTTATGTGAAATATTCTTTCTTAAAGTTTGGTGTCAATGGTTGATTAAAGGGCAAATTATACTAACAGTCTCTGTAGTTTGGGCTTTTGTCATTTTGATTGTGACACATTTGATCATGAATTTTGAATCTTGTTTCAAATAAAGATAATTGAATAAACTATTGCTTAATTTTAAGGGTAAAATTGTCAATTTGATAAAATGTAAACAAATTTGACAAAAATAAATATTAAAAAAATATTTTAAAATTTTTAAAAATTATTTCTACTTACTAAAGATAAAATTATGTAAAATTGATAAAAATTAATAAAAATTACATGATTAATTTTTAAAAATTAATTTTACATGATGATCATCAAAACACATAATAAAAATTAATTTGGTAAAAAAATAAATGTCTAAAAGATTTATCAATTTAACATAATTTTATCTTTAGTGAGTAGAAATAATTTTTAAGAATTTAAAAATATTTTTTTGACATTTATTTTTGTCAAATTAGTTTATATTTTATCAAATTGACGATTTTTCCTTTGAAAAATCCAATGGTATCTTTAATTGTCTTTGTTTAAAACAAGATTTAAAATTTATAGTCAAATGTGTCACAATTAAAAAATTAATAACTAAAATGACACAAATTTTAAACTATAAGGACCGTTAGTGTAATTCATCTTAATTAAATTTTGAGGGCTTTGTAGAAGGAGTGAAGAGATAGATCAAGTTGGGAGTAACTGATGAAGTCAAGTCACTAATTCTATTATTGAAATAGGTAATATTTAATTATTTTTTAATTTTATTATTACATGTAACATCAATTAATAGGAAAAAAATTATAATTTTTGTTAATTTATGACATTTTTTATAGTTGAAAACTTAAAAGAGGATCAGCAAATAATTTTAAATTTTTGGGTAAATTATAAATATATCCTCTGAGAATTACTTAAAATACGAATTTTCCCTTTTGGTTTGAAAAATTATAAATACCTCCCTGTCAAAAAAATTTATTTAACAGAATTAATTGAAAAAGTGAAATTTCTAACTATGCACCTATACAATAATAAAATTATCTAAATTATTAATTGAAATAAAATTCTAACATTATTAAAAACTGTTAATTAACTTGATGATTTATTAACAAAATGACTTATTTGTTATGAAATTAGAAACCTTAGGGGACATAATGTAATTTGTAGAACCACATAGAGTAATTTGTAATTTAAGTAAATCTTAGGAAGGAGTTTGTAATTTATCCTAAATTTTTTAAAATTTAAAAAAGATGTCTACTAGCTTGTAAGGGTGAAATTATCATTTTAACATGGGAGTTGAGCTTGGCAGATGCCTCAATTATTAGCAAATATATTAGTTTTTGTTTTTTATTCTTATTTTTATTTTTATTTTTTTTATCAACTTGTACATTTTTATTTTAAAATTAATTCTAAAAATTATACAAATGCTCCTTTTGTTTTTTATTTTTATTTTTTATAAACTTGTACATTTTGATTTTTAAATTAATTATAAAATTATACAAACGCTCCTTTTGAAAAGGTATGAGTATTTTTTTTTAAATTATAATTAAGCAATTAAAATGTATTTACTCTATATAATACATATATATTTCACAAATATTTGTTTCTTTTTGATTAATGACACTTTACACCCTACCCCTTATAAGAAAATAAAAGTGGCATTTTGCACTGTACATTACTAGTGTTCTGCCCGTGCTATACACGGGTTGTGTTTACAATTATATATGTGTGTGTGTGTGTTTGTGAATTGTGATTTTTAATTTTTTTTGAATACAGGAAAAAATATATAACAAATGTAGCATATTTTCAATCAATTATTCTATGTTTGCTTTTACTCAAAATTTAAAAATAATGTATGTGTAAAATTTATAACTAAATTAAGGAAAACTTTATTCCTAACGACATTTTTTTATTTCTATATAAATACTTTAAAAAAAATAAACCTGAAAAAAGTTGTCAATATAAATATTATACATTAAGTAAAAAAATGTGGTTAGCAATTATGCTTCCATAAATTTACTATAGTTTTAATTTCAAATTTTTATCCAAAAAAAAAAACTATTTTAAAAACATTTTATTTAGCTAGTACCAAATAGAACTTTCTTAGCAAAAATGAAAGTTATAAAATTTTGTTGCAAATTTTCAAATGTCTATTGTTAAGCATTTTATTCTACTTTTTTATTTATTTACTTGTTTGCTTTGGGAGTTTTGATCTTTGATCTTTGCTCCATATTAATCGTATTATTTTATTTGTTTTTTTCTTCTTACTTGATTTTTGTATGATATTTCTTTCATAGTGCATCTTCGAGTGTATTAGTGAAAACATGATACACTTAAAATGTACAAAATTACAATATATAAAAAAAAAGTAAGTAATTGCCCAAAACTAAAATTACTTTAAAAAAAATAAAAAATAAAAAATAAAAAATAAAAACAAAAATGAATTTGTTTGAAATAGAAAATGATTCATTTATTTATTTATTAATTTTTAAAAATAAACTTTTAAAGAAAATAAAGAAAACTATATAAAAAAAAGTACAGAAACTAAACATAAAATATAATACAAACAATAAATGAATTATATGATTTTCAAGAAGTGAGACTCACAAACAAATTTTGTAAAATTTTGTCTATTCATATATTTTTTGTGTATGTTTTTTTGTACTTTTAATCTTGATAATAACATTAAAATAGTTTGCACTTATTGCATTAGGTCCACCTAATAGCTTTAACAAACACAGATACAATAAATTTTATAACACAAAGCACAAACAATTGTGAGACAAAATATCTTCAAAAATAAAAGCAACGTTCAATGATGATATAGAAGCACACCTGACATTTTAATCGAAGATATAACCAGACAAATCGACATAGAAGAGGAAAACAATATTTATTTTTAATCACAACAATCACATAACTCAATATATAATTTTAATGTCTCTCGCTCTTCTATATGTCAAATTCTCTGTCAATATTAAAATGAATGTATGAACCAAAAAAAAGAATATTTGAGAAGACAAAGTGATGTGGTTTAAGACATTTCAATTGTTGAATTATATTAATTAATAGTTATTAGGCTTCAATGGTCGAGCTTCTAATATTTGATAGTCATTCAAACTGAGTTATTTGGTTTCATCTATATTCACTTGATAATTTGAGAGTGGACATGTGTCAAGTTTTTACACAAATACTTGGTACATTTTTTTAGCATTATTAATGAAATGCACAGTATATTTTTTCTTTTTCGCAATTGCAACATGTTATTTTTTAATAAGGATTTATATTTGATTTAAATATTTTTTTAATATACAAATTATTTTTTACAATATATTTTTTTCTTTTTTTTTTCCCCGCAATTATAACCTGTTATTTTTTAATAAGAATTTATATTTGTTTTAGATATTTTGAAAATATAAATTATATTTTTTAGATTTTAATGAAATGCATAGTGTAATTTTTTTTTTCTCTTTTTTTCATAATTATAACATGTTATTTTTTAATAAGAACTTGCATTTCTTTTAGAAATTTTTTTAATATACAAATTATTATTTTTTTTAGATTTTAATGAAATGCACAATGTAATTTTTTTCTTCTTTTTTTTTTCTAATTGCAATTAGCTATTTTTTAATAAAAATTTATATTTTTTTTAGATATTTTTTAATATACAAATTATTTTTTACAGTGTATTTTTTTTTTCTTTTTTTCGCAATTATAACTTGTTATATTTATTTTAGATATTTTTTTAATATACAAATTAAAAAATTATTTAACAGTCCCATCATTAACCATAGTATATAAAAGAAGTTGAAAATGATGCGGCAGTAGATATGGAAGAAGTCAAAAAGGCTTATGGGTTGGGAGAAGTAAATAAATACTTTGTTTTTTTTTTAAATCAAAAAATTAAAAAAATTAAGATTGAACTATTGGAACTCCCACAAGACTTATGGATTAAAAACCCTCTTTTCCTTATATAATACTAGTGGTAAACTTGTGCTATGCACGAGACTGGTTTAATAGTGTATAAATTTTTTAATAATGTATTAAGTTCTAAGTTTTGTCATAAAATTATAATCATAATGAATAAAGCTCATCTTCTCAAATTTCATAAGTAAAGACAAAAACTCAAAAAGCAGATATTCACAAAATGTTATTATCATTCAACTGATCTATTTTTCTTGAAATAATAAACTTGATTTCTAACTAATGAAATAATACTAGGGGCACTTACCTATCAGTCCTATTAACTAGATTTATTTACCTACAGGTCTTAACTAATAAATTTATTACTATAAAAATAAGAGACTAATAAATTTATAATAAATTTATTCTTAAAAACAAAAAAATGATAAATTTATCACTATAAATTTATTCATAAAAACAAAAGACTGATAAATTTATCACTTGACAAATTTATTAATAGGACTTAATGGGTAATAAGTCTCAAAAGTATGACCAATTAATAATTTTCCTATAATATTACTAACAATAAATAAGATCTTTCTCAATGACCTTAATGTCTAAAACATATATATGCTAAAAAGAATTAATAATAAACTGAATGTCATAAATCTAATCTATTTATATTTGCTATGGGTTTATATATATTTTTAATTTATATATATGGTTATAAATATGGGTAAATTACACTTTGCCCCCTAAAGTTTCACTAATTTCTCATTTTGGCCCTTTAAGTTTGATTTTTCTCACTTTGGCTCTTTATGTTTACAATCATTCCCACTTTGGTCCTTCATGTTTGCAATCATTTCCACTTTGGCCCTTTATATTTGTAATCCTTTCCACTTTGGCCCTTCAAATTTGCAATCCTTCTCACTTTACTCCTAGACTCACTTCCATCTAAAAAAGTAACAAAATTTGTCATATCACTAACACATCATCAGCTCCATATGTGATGCAAAAAATAATAAACAAAAAAATAGAATTTTTTTTTAGTCTTTAGTGATTTATTTTTTTTAATTTATTCATAAATATTATTATATCGGTGGTGTTTGGGAAGAGTTTTTTTTTTTTTTTTTGGTTAGTTTTTTGCTAAAAGGCAAAATAGGTTAAAAAACCAAAAAAAAATAAATACAAATAAAATATCATGTCAAATCCATAATCATTTTATTTTTTCTCTCACGAATATCACATCCAACTACAAAAAAATCTAACCATCTTCCCAAACACAAAAAAAAAATTCCTCCAAAAATAATCAAAAACTAAAAAAACCTACTAAAATAACTTCCCAAACTCCCACATTATTGATGCATCTAGATTAGATGCAGCTAAAAAAATAAAAACAAATTTAACTAAAAAAAGAAAAAAGTTCACTAAAAATGAAAAAAAAAACGATAATAAATTTTTCATTTCAGAATTGACAATACAGGTGTTTGAGTCAATATATTTTCATTTTTTTCGTCTTTAATAAACTTTTTTTCTTTTATTAGTTAAATTTGTTTTTATTTTTTTAGCTACATCTAATCTAGATGCATCTATAATGTAATAATGTTTATGAATAAATTTGAAAAAAAAAAGTTCACTAAAAACTAAAAAAAAATCCAATTTTTTGGTTTTCTATTTTTTATTTTTTGCATCTTTAATGAATTTTTTACATCACATATGGAGCTGATGTGTTAGTGATGTGGTAGATTCTGTTAGTTTTTGGATGGAAGTTAGTCTAGGAATAAAGTGGGAATGATTGCAAATATCAAGGGCCAAAGTGGGATAGATTGCAAACATAAAGGGCTAAAGTGGGAAGGATTGCAAACATGAAGGGTCAAAATGAGAAAAATTAAACTTAAATGGCCAAAGTGAGAAATGTGTGAAACTTTAGGGGGGCAAAGTGTAATTTACCCTTATAAATATTTGTGGGTTTCTAATTTTTTTATCACTTTATGCCAAATATATTTTTTATTTTAAAAAATTTTAAAATTGAAAATTTCTATTTAATGTTTGAAGCTCTTGCAAAAAATAAAAATTCAAATAAAAAAATCAAAATTTCAAATTAGATTTGTTCAGATAGACTTTAAAAAGAATTAAAATTTAAAATTAAATATTGAGAGATAAAAGAAAGATTATATGATCAAATTTGTTAATTAAGAAAGATTTTAACAAAAGCAATATAGATCAAATTTGTTAACTTTATATGTTCGTATATCAAATTTTTTTTGGTTACATTTATTTAAAAAAATTAGAAATTATGAAAATTAGTAAATGAGACTTGAGAAAATACCGGTAGGAAAGAAAGTAATTAAGAGTTTAGTATTAAAGGTTAGAAGGTCTTTCATGTTTCACATTACATTCTTATAATATATAAGATGAAAGAAAAGGGAGGGACTGAACATCTTATAAAAATTTTATTTTTATTTTTTCATATGTACAAAAATCACACATTAATTTTGCCTTTCTTATTTGGCCTTTAGTTTTTTTTTTTTTTTAATTATTATTTTTTATTATCTAAGATTAATCTTCTAACCATGTATCTCACACGACCTCAAGCTAAAACTTTAGCAAGAAAGAAAAAACAGTGGTGTGCTCATATTTATTGGACTAAGAAAAAATTGTGCCAAAAAAAATTAAAGTACAATTAACAATAGTGAACACTCAAATGGAAAAGAGATAGGATAAAAGAGAGAGAGAACACATCGCCAGTACTTTTCATCTCATATACACCATTTTGTATTATCCAAGATTCTAGTTATACACACACAGGATAAAAGAGAGAGAGAACACATCGCCAGTACTCTCCATCTCATATACACCATTTTGTATTATTCAAGATTCTAGTTATACACACACACAAACACACACACACAAAAAAAAGGAAAGAAAGAAAGGGGCAACAAAAACAAAAGTGTCCTCATTACATAAGAGTCTTTGATAAGTTTCTTGTTGACATATTGTGTTAAGACTTAAGTTGGCCACATGTGCTTTCAAACTAAAATTTCCTCCTCATGGTAAAACTTTTTAATTCCTCTATAAAAAGTCGTATATTTGATCATACCAGTAATTTTCGATTATCCTTCTCATTTGTTGTTGTTTGTTCTCCTTGTGACTTAGGAGTGTGTTGTTTGCACTTCAACACTATTGCAACTTTTAAAATAAAATTTTTCTCAAATATAAGAAAAAGAAAAACATATACAAAAATACTTGACAAATTGCTTTATTGATATAGAATACAAACACACAAAAATTGTATGTAAAGCAATTGGTTTTGTCTATAAAATAAGTGAAACATATATCTTAGAAACTTGGAAAGAGCTTTAAAAATAAATAAAAATAAAGCAATGGCAACCTCTGTTGTATCATACATACTAATTTCTAACTTTCTTACAGAATGACCATCTAGGCAATACCAATCTCACTTTCTTATGAAATGACCATGGAGGCGATGGTGACAAATAAGGGTAAGTTTTTTGAGAGAGAGATACATTCGTATTTTTATTTTTTTATGAGAAGCAGTGTGAGATTGAAACAAAAATGTAATTATATATAAGGAGGGAAGAGAGACATGTGAGAGAGGAAGTCATGTGAAAGAAGGGTACTTTAGTTGAGATAAGGGAAAGAGGTGATAAGAGAATTTTAAAATTTTTAATTTATCTAATGTGATAAATATATATTTTTTCTTATATATTTCATGTGGATTTTTTTTTTCTCCCCTATTTTGGCTAGAAAAAATGAGGTGGGAGAGGAAGTAGTGCCACCTCATTTTTTTATCTCTCAAAATTATGAGAAATTAGGATTAAATGATTGAGAGTTTGTGAGCTCCCACTACATTTTCTTATATAGATAGTACTAGCGGTAACTCGTGCGATGTACGGAAAAATAAACTATATATATTTTGTGTGATAAATAAATCATCTTAATCATAAATTATGTCTATGCATAAAAAATTATTAATTATAAAAATTGTTGAGAATAATAGTATCACAATCACTTGATAACATAAATAACTTGTATCAAACTAAACAAAACATTAAAAGAGAGAAATTCTATAACTCATAAAATTTATCATAAATTTACTTGGACTTTTAAATCAATGGTGTATATTATTATTGTGTGATCAAATTATGAATAAATATCAACTTTTAATTATAATTTATAAGTAGTTTTTCTTTAAATTTTAATCTAAGTTTGTTGCCTTGCTCATGAAAAGAACTTTTCAAACAAATCATTAATTGATTATGTCAGCAACTCTCTATTTTCATTTCCTCTGTCAATGACACACACATATCATATCAAAGTATAAATCATTCTCCATAGTTTGAATAATACTTGCATAGTTCTTACATCATTTTAAAAAAATTAATCAAGATAAGAATTTTGTATGATTATAAAAATTATATAAGAAAATAGTTTTAATACATTTTATTTATAAAAAAATGATGAAAAATTATTTGAATTGTACTTGGAGAAACATAACAAATGATAGCTTTAATCATTATATAGCCAAAAAAAAAAAAATGATATATGTTACTCAACGAAAAAATGATCAAATACAAATAAAGTCATGGACATTGAATTAAATCATATGGGCTCTAAATTGATAGTATAATCTAACAAATCAACTAATAATAATATAGAGATATTGACAAATATGTACTACTTCTCTATCATCTTTGTATTATATTCATTAATTTCATATATCATATAAAAGTTTTATTCGTTTCGATCCTTCAATAAAATAAGGACCAAGAAAACAAATTTGATAAGAAATTAATTCTAAACTTTATTATTGAAAAAAAACAAAAATTTCAAAGAGAGAATTTAGTGATAGGATTGAAGAAATACTATAACGAATGACAGCTTTATAAAAAAATAAAAAAAATCTAATGCAAACTATTTTTAATAACTATTAGAAAGAATATCAAATTATTACCTTGTATAAATATAGTGACGAAAATTAATTTTGTGAGATTTTTGTGCTGCCTTCTCCCATGCAGCCTTCATTTTTTCATTATTAATACTCTTCTCATTCAGAGCCAACCAATTTCATTATTAATGCTCTACTCATTCAGAGCCAACCAATTTTATTATTAATACTCTTCTCATTCAGAGCTAATAATTTATTTATTTTTAATCTATATCACTTGGTAGATAATAACGAATAATAAAAATTATCAAGAGAAGGTTGAGAATTTAATGGGAGATAAGAAGTTAGAGATAAGGGCATTTCATTAGATAAAAATTTTAAAATAAAAAAAGATAATATGTGATAGAAGGAGAAAAAAATATATGAGTAAATCAAAATAAAGATTTAGATATATATGTTTTTGATAGATATATAGATTAACAACTCATATCTTTATCTAAATTTTATTATTTTAATTTTTTGTAAATCAATTATTTAATCTTTATCTTTATTTGTAGGCCACGAAATTAATCTTTATAAATTATTTATTAATTTTTATATGTTTATTTATCTATAAGTCATGAAATTAATCTTTTCAAATAATTTTTTAAAATTTTTTTATCTTTATCTATACGTCATGAATAAATTTTCATAAATTATTTATGAATTTTTATATGTTTATCTATAATGAAATTAATTAAAGTACAAAATGAAGGGAAAACAAATAATAAAAATTATTAATAGAAGGTTAAGAATTTGATAGGAGATAAGAAGTTATAGCTAAGGGCATTGCATAAGATAAATTTTTTTTTTTTTTAAAAAAGAAGATAATATTTGATAGAAGGAGAAAAAAATACGAGTAAATCAAAATAAAGATTTAGATATATATGTTTTTGATAGATATATAGATGTGAAAGTTCCTTTAGAAATAAATGTTGCACTTTCCACTCTTAATTTTTAGGATAATTAGAAAATATAGTGAAAAATAGGTGCAAAGTGGTACTTGTACAAAGCTGTAGGGCACAAACTACAAATTTGTATTTGACAGGATTATAAAGTGCAAAGTAAAACTTTTATTTTACAGGGGACAAAGTATAACTTTTTTAAAATTATAGGGTCAAAGTGCAATTAAACTTTTTTTCTTTTACTTTTTCAGTGCTTTAATAAATGTACACTTGTATGATATATGTACACTTGTATATGACAAACGTTTTGTAAACTCAGGCGGAAGGAGAAGAAAAAGAGTCGTGTTTGGTTGGGAGGAAAAAGGAAAAGAAAATGTCGAAGAGCGACGTGGAGGAGGAGCAGCATGAGGAACTGCGACGCCGAAAGCTTGAAGAAGCCCTTGAAGTCAAATCTCTTCGACGTATTATCAGCGCATACCTCAAGTATATATATATACATATATTCACACTCTCAATTTATCATAATCTTATTTGTGATCAATTACTAGAAGTCTCACTTCAAATAAGTATTGTATTCTACTAGTGATTTGTGAATGCTTTAATGTTTCAATTATTGATTGCACTTCTGTAATGACTTCAACTTTTGAGTTGTAGCTTGATTATGGGATTTGGGTATGTTTTTAGTATGTAATGTTTATTCTTTCATTAACCCTACTAGAAGGAGTTTATTTATTTATTTATAGGGCAAAATCCATTTTATCCTCGTTGTTTAATTTCGGAGCTGTTTCCCTCGGCTTTTTTAAAAAAGGCCAAATACCTGTTTTGATCATTTTGTATTTCCAAATTATTGTTTGAAACACACCAAAATTGAGCGTTGACATGAAAAAAAATTCAATCAAAATCAAAATATAATATAAAAATTTAAATGACAATGTACCCTTATCTTCATCTTATTTCCAAAGACCCTAACCTGATTATCTTCTCCCTAAAAACCAAACCCTAACCCTAGCCACCCTCCATCCTCCCCCACCTCCCATGCCACCGCCTCCCTCCTCCCTATTGACTTGCACCCACGGCCACTAATTGCCATCACATTCATGTCCACAGCATTAGCAAGACATGGCACTAGTTCAAAGCTTACCATTTGCACACCATTCATTTATATATATGTATGTATCTTCATTTGGTTTGTTTTCTTGTAAATCTTTTTTTGATATGTTTATTGATGATCCAATCGCACATTTTTTTTTGTTCCTCATGAGATGATTTGGGATGCTATTAGGTCTCTTAAAGTTAAAGTTTCTGCATGTTATTTGGTTCACAAGGAGCTCAATACCAATGTGTGAGTTTGGTTTTAGTTTTTTGGATTAAGTTTTTGAAAATTGAGATTTTTTGTTTTTCGTATTTTTTTTTTTTAGTAAATATTTTAAAAATTTTAAGCATTTTTTTTTCCTACTTTTTTAGATGCACCTTAGTTAGATGTATTTAAAAAGTAAAAAATTTGTGAAAAAATATTTTAAAAAATTAATAAATACATAAAATATACTGAATTCTCTTCTTTCTTTTTTTTTTGTATTTTTGGTATTTAGTGAATTTTTAAATGATTTTTTTTTACAAAAATTATACTTTTTATGTGTATTTATGTTAGGTTTGTCTAAAAATTTTAAAAATTGCTTAAAATATTAAAAAAAATTCAGTAAAAACAAAAAAAAATGCAAAACAAGAAAGTAGAATTTTCTGAAAAGTGTTTTTGGAAAACCAAAAACAAGCAAAGTGAATAATATGCAATTTAGTTATTAATCTATTCCTTGAATTTGATGCCTGATTATGCTAGGCGTTACCACAATTGTTTTGTCACACTCATTTCAATTTTTGTTTTTGTTTTTGTTTTTGTTTTTGTTTTTGTTGTTGTTGTTGTTGTTGTTGTTATTGGTGGGTGGGTGGGTGGGTGGGTGGGGAAGGGAATAGGGAAGTCTGTTGTGTTATGTACACAAAAGAATGATTTACAAGAATTAACTGGGGTTCACACCTCCCTGTACAAGTCAAATAATACAGGATTGAGCGAATCAGACATAGAAAAGCAAACACTCCAAGGCCTTAACACCCAAGAGATCAAGAGGGGTAACCCCCCCGAAGCCTAATGCCAGAAGAGACCAAGACAATAAGGCCACGTTTGTTTGGTGGATTAGGTTGGATGTGATTGTTAGTGAGGAGATGGTTAGTGAAGAGATTGTTAATGTGTGAGTTGTTAGTGAGGAGATTAAGTAAAAGTGTGTTTGTTTTGATAATATAGTGTGGGAAATGGTTAGTAATGAGATTGTTAAATTATTTTTATAAAAAATCTAAAAAAAAATATTTTCTATATTAAAAAAATATCTAAAATAAATATAAAATTTTATTTTTTAAAATAACAAGTTGCAATTGCAACCAAAAAAAAAAAATGCATTGTTTCGGACATCCAGGCGGACGACCGGATAGACTCAATCCATTCACTGTTTCCCTAATCCCACGTTTTACCCAGCCAAGCTAATCCCCCTACTTTGGGGGATTACTAAGCCGCTCGCACTATCAAGCCGCCCTCCCAAATCATCACCAAACACGCTGTGGGTGGGACCCACAGCCATCCTAGTCCAATCTGACTGCTAAAGCGGCGAAACAAACGTGACCTAAAGTTAACAAGATCTCATGATGACTCGCACCCTAAAATACCTACTTTTGAGACACAAATCGATCCTGTCTAAATTAGATCATCCTCATTTGGACCATAGGAATGGACATGATTCATCTGCAAGAGGCCCTAGCACTATCATAAAGCATAGCAACAACACTAGCAGAGCCATGCTCAACATGAATATAGCAACCAATTGCTTCTGCAAATGTGCACCAATATGACTCTCATAAGTCATAATAGACAGGAAACTGAAAAATGCAAAGTATCACTTAATGCCCCTCGTTCATATTCACATTCTGAACTCTGGACAATTAAGATTCTTCTTAGAACCCTGAAAGTTTGGGGAAAAATGAAAATTTCTTCCTCTTAACTATAATTTTTATTAGTAAATTCTCATACTAATCCATTTTGCCATCTGACTTTTTGTATGTTTGGATTTTCCTTCAATGAATCTCAACTTTCTGAAGTTCATTTTTTTTTTTCTTTCTATCCTCAATGATCAAGATTATAAGGACAAAATAGTATTGCTGACCCTATCCCCTGATTTTTTGAAAACGTTTCTTACAGTTATCCAGATGCTGCAGAAGATGATGTAAAAAGATATGAAAGATCTTTTGCAAGGCTTCCACCTGCCCACAAGGTATTCTACTTCTCTACTTGTCTAAGAGTACTTCGTTACCATAAATTATAACCAAAATATTTCATATGAAATAAAATACAATTCTGCCTAACTATTATCAATATAGAGAGGGCTTAATTGACTGGAATTAAATCCGGCTTCTCTGTAGTTGGCCAGATTTCTTTCATCCGTATTGTTACTACTATACTCATTTCATGGCCTTTCAGCCTTTTTTAAAGTCTTATTTTGCATAGTTTTTAAGGGTTTCCACTGTTAACTCTCTGTCTTTAAGAGGCACATGGCATTCATCCGTTTCTCTCAATGTCATCAATATTGTTTTCCTTTTTCCCTTTTTCTTTTTTTTGTTCTTTTCTTCCAATCCTCTTGTTCTCCAAGAGTTCCATCCTTGTTTTTTTTCTTTTTATTTATTTATTTTTTCCCACTCCACTGCTATACATTAAAGTTGCTATACACAGTTTTTCTTCTTACCTATGTTTTCATGTGGTGTTGCATAATATTATTTCATCTCTCAAACTATGTATCTAATTCTGAATATTTAATGCAAAAAAAGAAGTGGCTATGGCAAACTACTGTTATATTCCAATTATCAGGCAGGCTTGTTGGCTAAAGAGAAGCTTCTTCTAAAGAATCTCATATAGGGAGTCATTTGCCTCCTTGATGGATAAGTGTGGGCCTGTTGTTGTGGTTGGGTGTAGCACTTCTTTTGTCTTGTCTTTTGTTGTTCTTGACATGTATGAAGGCTGTCTTTTTCTTCAATGCTTTGTTACCCCTTTTTGTTCTATATTATATTCATGTTTCTTATCTCCATCCCCACCCTTCCGCCTTAAAAACAACACCCAAATAGTACACATTAATGTGTGTTTGGGACGGGAAAGATTGTCAATATTATATTTTTGGGAATAGGGATTTTTTCTTTTAATATATGTTTTGATATCGTATGTAAAATCATGTTAGTGGCCATAATAGTGTTTCTAATGTGCCAAGTGTCTTGAAGAATCCTATACTTGGGTTTTCTTCCATTGGAAACTGATATATTTTACATGCTGTTTTTGCAGGGTCTGCTGTCCCACCTCCCAGTAAAATTTCAAAGACTGAGATGGTATATTTTCCTCAACTTATTTTCTGCTATAAACTGTAGAATATATTGCATACTGCATTCACAATAACGCTATGCTAGCCTAATTGGGAGAGAAATTTTCTTTGAATGGTAATAATCATAGGCCATTACCTTAGTGAGATGCACATAAATCTTGATTAAAAAAAAAGTCTGTTTCCTAGTATTAAAGAAAAATCAGAGTGAATTGTATTTGCCACTAAACAAGCCAAAATAGAAGAAGATAGCCCAAAGTTGAATAGCATTGGATTATATGACGACACACTTATTATTTCATTGAACATAGAACTTGATCAACAGTATATTTATGTCTTCTTTCACAACCATTCTCATGTAGAACAAATAAGTTTAATATAAGGGAAAAAATAATCTACGAAATGCTAAAATTCAGACAGAAGATGTCATTTCATTTGGGAAGGCAAAGAGACTGAACTAAGCATGGTGCCATATATACATCTGTGGCTAACTTTTTAAGGTGCATGAAACATGGGCAATTCTTTTAAAAGAGCATGTCTTGGCAATAAGGCATCTACTTACCTTGCTGACTTAAATACCCTTTCTATTATGGGTTATTGACATGTATTTTATTGCTTTTTTCTGACTTTCTCCCTTACCTTTTGGGGCTTCATTTCTGTACTCCTATCTGTTTGTATCATATGACATATGATACCTACTGCTAATGGTCAATAGTATTTTTGGTTAGGATATGGAAAAAAAATGCTCAGTCAATTATATGCTTGGTATTAGAATGTAACTTTAGCATAATAACATCTTGGAAGATTCTAATCACATTGGTGTCCCTATGCTGCAGGTGTATTTCAAAAAATTCATTTTTCATATTTAACATGCTTCAGGTGATTTGCAGCTCTATTTTTTATTTCCTGCTTTTTTCCCCTTTCTGTTTATTTTTTATAGAGAATGTTTTCATACTCCTGTGGAAGAACTGTGCAGAGATTATTTGTTGCAAGTTGCATCTTAGATCTGTATAAATAATTCTAGGACTGTTGTTATTGGCAGGCATTTGATCCCCCAATTGATATGAGCCAGGAAATTGATATTTGTCAACACCAAAATCTGGAAAATTTCCCAGACTATAATATTCTCGCTGGTGAAAGAAATGCTTGCTCTTGCCAATCTGCCTCAACAAGTGGAAGAGTAGCTTTATTGAAATCTGATGAAGCTAGTTGTGGAGAAGGAAGCAATTTAACATGCAGGTCACCTGATGAGTCGACCATCAATGAGGTTTGTGTAGGCTTTTTTTTTTTTTTTTTGGGGGGGGGGGGGGGGGGGGGGGGGGAGAGATAGAGTGGTATTATCCATGCTGGTCGTATTTTGTGTTGGTTATGTACTTCTATGTTGAAAATTTGACTGCTGTTGTTAACAACAACAGGAGGTAACTGTTGTACACGTCAATGGCTCCGATACTGGGAGCTGTTCTGCACGCTTACAATGTGACCAAAACTTAGATGAAGCCGGTGGCAACAATATTAAGACTGCAAACGATCAGTCAGCAATGAGTTCTGTTGTTGATTCCAATGGAAATGTAAGAT
Source organism: Camellia granthamiana (assembly GCA_036172215.1). Classification (NCBI taxonomy): domain Eukaryota; kingdom Viridiplantae; phylum Streptophyta; class Magnoliopsida; order Ericales; family Theaceae; genus Camellia; species Camellia granthamiana. Next base: position 5,120,919 of record CM069907.1, read on the forward strand.
TTTATTTTATTCTCTTTAACCTATCTTTTTGTATAGCATGTCTTGTTGTGGATAGAATAGACGAATATATTTTTTTTATTGTATCAGCAACAAAACAAAATATTATTAATGAAAATCAAGGCAAAGTATAAAAAGTACAAATGAGGACTAGAAGTCCTCTTTTGAAAAAGAAGAGGGAAAAAAAGAGAGGTAGAAATCACACACTGCTCTCCAATCACTATGATTAAATATACAAAGGGATCCCCTTAAATGGAGAGGAAACTGAGCCCAGAAGGAAGCCATAAAGTGAATCTTGTCTCAAATCCTATTGAAATCCTTAACCTCATCCTCAAACACCTTTGCAATTCTTTCTAACTATACCATAAACTACACACTTCCAAAGAATGTGAGCCTTCTTGCTTGAACTAAAGCCCCTATAATTAACATTAAGCATTTAAACACGAGAATGTGGAGGCATCCAAACCACCTGAATATGATGAAAGAGCCTCTACCATATTGCAAAGAAACAGGGCAGTGTAAGAAAAGATGGTTTATGCCCCTTGCATATGAAAATATTCAAAATTTTCATAGAATCTCCTTTTTCAAGTAGTATGTTTATCATTCTTCAGCAAGTTCTGCATTGTTTTCATTTGTTATTGGGAAACATACATTTGGGGCACTGCTTGGTGGGGGAAAGGGGGTTGATGGGAGGAGAACAAAATGAGAGTGATGTTGTGCTACTATCTTCAACTGTGAGGGTATTCGTCACCTTCTATTGTTGGAGCTTACTTTCTTTACCCCACTCATTCCTCTCAGTACTGCATAGTACTGCAAAAAGAGAGTGGGTGATGACCTTTTCTTTTCTTTCTGAACCTTGAAGATGCAAAGGAGTTGGTTGTACAAACATTTTTGAGGCATTTCTCTTTATTCTTTTCTGATCCCATTAGCAATATATTTTGTGTTATTTTATTCAACCATGATTACGGATTCCTAACTGATGTTTCAATATGTGTGGTTAGAGGATGATTCTTTCGATTGCTCATTTCCCCATTTGTACAAACTTTCTTGCTCTCATAATGTTTCTATTTCTCTTGTGGGTCTTTTTTTTTATGTCATTAGGTTTGTTGTCTTGTGAGTCTTACTTTGATGAGATTATTGATGATCCTAATGTTTCTTTTTTCTCTCCTCACTAGTTGATTTGGAAAGCATTTGTGCCCTTTAAAGTTCAAATCGTTGTATGGTCTTTGGCTCACATGAATTTCAGTACCAATGTCATTTTTTCAAAATAGGGGACACAATTGCATAATGTGTAGGAGAATTTCAAGTATGTTGATCATTTATTTCTACATTGTCCTGTGGCCATGGCTTTATGATATCATATATTTCAGTTGGAGGAGGTTGATTGTGTAGTTCTGACTTCTTGTGTCCAAATGCTCATTATTGATTATAGAGGTCTTGTTTCAACTAAGAGAGCCTGATTCCTTTGGAATAGTGTGATTTGTGTTGTGTTTTTTTGGGTTATTAGATGGAAAGAAATGCGAGAATTTTTTTGTGATAAATGAGAAGAAACTTAAGAACTATGAGAAAAGATTTGTTACTTGTGATTTCTAGAGATTGGAAGGTTGTTTGTCACTTGTAATTGTGTTATTTTTTTTCCCTTTTCTTTTCTTTTTGGTGGACTTCTTGTGGTGTACTTAGTACTTTCTTTATCTTCTTATTTAATTTTTTTTTCTATTGCTAATAAAGAAGTAAGTTGTGAACCATTTAAAAGATTCACAGTTTCCTTCCAATTTTTGGTTTCTGCTTTTTGCTTTGGTCCACACATGCAATTGCTTATGTAATTTTGGCATTTATTTTTGTACTTTCTTTCTGTTATATATTGTTAATTTTTATTCATACTCTTCTAATTTCAGGTATCCTCATCACCTCCTGATTGGTTAGATCCATCATTTCAGTTACATGTCCCCTTAGTTGATGTGGATAAGGTATATTTGTTCCCTTATGGCTGAAAATCAACCTTAGATTGTTTTAAGTTTGCTAAAACAGAAGAGAATCAATGTGAAATTTATGCAGACATTCCTTCAACAATTAAAATTTTTAATTCACAATATGAGACACTTTACAAACACTTTGATGACACTTATTACCAAGGTTCTGAAAAGCGGTTGCAGTCGCTGTAACGGTGGCGGTGACGTGGTTGTGGTTGCGGGGTGTAAAGGCCATAGTGTAGCGGTTGCGGTAACCGGAACCGTGAATTTTTTTATTTTTCGCATAATTTGAAAAAACCTTACCGATACGCATATTTTTTTTCCATGATCATATTTATTGGGTTAAAAATAAATATTGATCAATTTTTATAAATTTTTAACTATGATCCAATATATTTCATATTTTTAAATCACTATAAACTGAGTTTTTTATATTTTATTTTAATAATTAATGATTTTATATTATACAAAAAATCAATCACTAACTATTATATATAAGATAAACAATGACAAAAGTAAGAGAATAAATAAAAGCCTAAATATATATATATATATTTTAACCAAGCCAAATAGATAATGACCACACTTATTATTATTATTTTCAAATAATATATAGATAGACACACACAAACAAAATGGTTTAGTGATAGCAGCTGAATAAAATAGTATAGGTCTTACAACTTCAACAAATCAATAACACGTTCTTCATCTTCCCTCTTCTCTCTCTCTATCTCTTGCTCCTCCATTTTCTCTCTTTATCTTCCCTCTTCTCTCTATCCCTCTTCCAGGAAGTCTTCCCCCATTTTCAGCTTTTTTTTGTGTGTTTTTTCGAAAGAAATAGTTTGGAACCATTACGTAACAGTGCGTAACAGGCCGTTATGGCACCGTTACGACCGCTACGGCAGCCGCTACGGCCGACACACCTGTGAATCTCAATTACACTGCAAAAGCGGCCGTAACGGGTGGCGGTAACTGCCAAAACCGTTACGTAACGGCGTTACGTAACGGTTACGGCCGCTTTTTAAAACCTTGCTTATTACACTCTCCAAATTGTTGCGTGAATGATATCTGGTGGAATGTATGATTTCCAAATTTTAATTAGTTTTATGTTATTCTCTCTCCTTTTTTTTCCCATTACCTTTGAATAAATTATTAATATATTAGACATATAATATATTTGTAAAAATATAAAATTTTATCTTGTTCCAGGCTTATCGCGTCTTGCATTTTTTTGAAAATGGGCGCATCGACGTTTATGTGTCATGCCCACCTGTTTGTGTCTATGTTACTTGGCTCATAACAGTATAAAAATACATTCTAATTCATTTTACTGTTAATAAAAGCATAAGTGAAACACGTTGCTGGAAGAAGTACTTTATCTCTGATTCCATAAATTCTGTTCTCAAGTAAAAGCATGATGTGTTGAAGATCTTAAGGTGTACTTTTTTTTCCTCACACTGCTTTTCAGAAGAAAGGATGTTGGTATATATTACATAGACACTTCTAAATTTGTTAAGTACCTTTGTCAGATGCTTGACACTTGGGTTAGGCTATGAGATGTGTCACGCCCCAAACCCGCCCCGAGAGGTTTGGTGACGAGACCGGCCAGTAATCCTTGATTACCACAGGCCTTTCTATACATAACATGAATAAACTGGGGCTCGCGGAAGCACATGCAAAACTACAATAGTCCAAAGAGCTGTGCATAAATATGAACATACATTTACATGCCGAAAATGTTAATTACCCACTATCATTACATAACATGTGATCAAAATTCATATACATCACATAGGCATAGGCCAGAATGCAAAACAAAACCGAACAAAGCTCACAAAACGGCCTTCCAGGCCTAGCCCCTGCTCGGAGGCACTCAACAGCCGGTTAGGCTTCAAAACGGCGGCTCGACGAGACCCCGCCTAGGCTTGACTCCCTGAATACCCACCTATAAATACATAAATACAAACAATGAGCTAAAGCTCAGCAAGTAACATTAACGTAAAGGGGTTAGTGAACGAAGTCCGACATTTTCATAAAACCATACTAAATCAATCATAATCATATATCCGTCAAACAGTCATCATAAGAACATACGTAATGGCATACTCCACAGAACATAACATGTGTCGACTAACGACTAGAGTAACCGGTCCCGGACACCGATTAAACACATACCGAGATCTCGTAAACTGGTCCACTTAGGACTATCTATGGATGCCATACTAGATTCGCAATTCAGGTTATTCGTTCACAGTTTAAAATCACATTTCAAAACATATCATATCATATAACATTTCAAATACATTGCATATTAACATAACTTTACAGAAATGTTACTTACAGTGGGTTTCCAATACCGGTTGTACGGTCTTCAAATCTTGACCTGCAACATCAACATTAATACATTCTCAATACACATTAACATCATACATTCAATCATTCATGCCTTTCTTTTCTTTACATTCTTTTCATGTTCATTCCTTTCATATTCATTTCATACATTCCATTCATTCTTTACTTCCTATCATACTCATTTCATATTCATTCTCTTCCTTCATTACATTCATTCATGTCCATTTCATAATCATAAGATGCGAAATGATGCAAGGTAACATAAGAAAATCATGCAGAACAACTTCCCAAACTTTCTGAAAATAAGCCTTTCCCGCTCGAGCGCCCACATTTCCGCTCGAGCGGACTGTACAATTTTTCCAAAACTGCTGTGAGGTCGATTTATGCGCTCGAGCGGGCTTCCCTCCGCTCGAGCGGACATTGCGAAAACCCGAATTTCTGGTTCTTCCTCCCAAGCTTCATTTCCCAAATCTACTTTCACATTTATGAACATCAAGTCCCAAAATACTTAAAAACAACATAATTCCATCATCAAAACTTCAATTCAAAACCCATATGGACCATAAACAAGATCAACCCATGAAGTAGGATGAAAAACTATGAACTATACATACAAGCTTTATATCTCTATATCCATGGAGGTTTTACCTCAAATGAGCCAAATAAACATGATTCATGCCATATTCTTGAGATTAACATGCTATATGCCAAGGATCAACAATCTATTCCATGAAATTAGAGAGAGTTTCTTACCTTGAGTTCTTAATTTGAGCAAGCTAAGCTTAATCCCCCTTTCTTTCCTTTCTTCTTCCTCTTCTTCCTTCTCCCTCTCTCTCTCTCTCCACGAATTCACTCTCTCTCTCTCTCTGATATTTCCCTCTTTTGATTTAGTCAAAATGAGTCCATCCATCCTTATCTAAACACATATATATTATATAAATCAATTTGTGCCAAAACCTTAGCCAAACAAGGCCCTTCCCATCCAATATAAACAATTATGCTAAATGTTACAAGCCAAACGGAACTTAACGATTCAGACAAAATTCAGTCTTCAATTTATCGTTTCAGATAGTTCTAAAAATTCCCGGTATCACATAGACATTTTCAATTTCATTTTCTGAATCCATTTCAGTCATCGATTTCAGTCCCGTAGTTGTCATTACAACAGATATTATTACCAATCAAACAGATAATTCCCAATTAAATCATACTAAAGCATAATTAATTACTGATAATTCCGATTTACGATTCCGGGTCGTTACAAGATGTGTCTGTTATGTATAGTTGGGCATGCACCCAACAAAAATGTTTTAGTAGAGTTTACTATGGAGCTATGAATAAGACTCATTCTATGCATAAAAAGCTCTATGTTAGTTATAAACACCATTTTACCCTAAATAAATGAAAGAAAATTTAGTTGTCATGGATGGTATCCTCGGGCACGAGAATTTATCGAATCTAATACTTAGACACATTCCTGCACCTAACACCTGTACCTGAACCCATGTAACATAGATGTTGGTCAATGGCTTTTATTTTCATGTCTTGTAAAAAATGTGTTAAGTACCATTTTGTGGTAATAATGTAGCTATTGAAGGTGGTGTCCATTTTTATTCTTTTTTTATTGGCAATTTCTATTTTTATTCTGTGGTCAGGTTCGCTGCATTATCAGGAACATTGTAAGAGATTGGGCAGCTGAGGTACTCTCTAATTTACCATAACTTTGACTTTCTATTTTTAAACTTCTACTAAGAGAAACTTGAACTTGAGGTTCAATGTTCACTATTATCATTGATTTATAAACAAATGTACCTTTTATTGCTTATTTTAATACAGGGGCAGAGGGAACGTGATCAGTGCTACAAGCCTATTCTTGAAGAACTTGAAATTCAATTCTCTGATCGCCAGAAGGATTGGTATCTTAATTCTGTCATTGTTTTTATTGTTCCAGTGTAGACTATGCTTACTATGTATGTCATAAGCACTTTATTGGGAGACCTTTCTTTTCCATTTTTTCTAATTCTCATTGCTTTGGACCTATGCACCATCTTGGTGATGGACTAATACCATACTTTTTTAATAGCCCTCCTGCCTGTTTAGTTCCTGGTGCTGGACTTGGTAGGCTGGCGTTGGAAATTTCATGTCTAGGTATGTTTAAGTTGATTTTTTTGCAATCTGTATTGAAATGTGTCTTTCTCAAAGTTGTTGACATTTCTTTTCATGTCCCAGGTTTTGTAAGCCAGGGGAATGAATTTTCATACTATATGATGATTTGTTCAAGTTTTATTCTTAACCAGTAAGGATATCATGACAATCTCATTCTAATGCGCTTTATCCTTTTTCCTGATAAAGAGAAGAGATTATCATTCTTATGATAAGCTTTTTTGTTGTATTATTAGGACTCAGACTGTTGGGGAGTGGACAATATATCCTTGGATTCATAGCAATTGCAATTCACTTTCCGACAGTGATCAGCTTCGTCCGGTTTCAATTCCAGATATTTTTCCAGCTAGGTGATTAGTTGGCCATTTATGTGTGTGTGTTTTTGTTTTTTGGCATCTTTGTTTGATTCTTTGATTTTGTTATTTCTTTCAGTTTTCTAATTTTTTTTTTTTTTTAAAGAAAAAATTTAAGGGAATCTTTTAAGAAACTGCCTTGTTACTTATCTTATTGGATTTCCATTTTACCTGATGATGACCTTTCAAGGCCAAGTGTAGTGTGCATCTAAACTTGATCAGGTTTCTGATTGTTTCCCTGAAAGGAATTGGGATCTGGTTGACCTTTATCCATATTTGATAATTTTTTTCTTATGTATTATGTTTGGGATGTGTGCCTTAGTAGTTCCACATTTTCTGTGAACCCTTTGCATCTTTTTTATTGTGAACCAAAACTTCACTAGGTGATTAATTTTCCAAATTAAGTACATATCAGTGAATTACAGTTGCTACAAGGATTCTGTTTGCTGCGTACTGTTTTCTACATAAAAAGTTGAATACCTTCCATTTTGCTAATCATTTGTCTTATGAAGAATTTTGCTCATTACATTGATGGTAACATATAGATGCGCTCATAGGATAATTTTGTTTTTTTTTTGAATTGTTCTTGGCGGTGTGGTTGGGTTGAGGTTTCGATTTGTGTTCCATATAAAAAATATTTAGGTATTATTGTACAAGTTCACATCCGCAATTGTAGAACTAACAAGTAATCAGTCGGGCAGTGGTAAAAATTTTATGAAATTCTGTATGGGCCATATATGTTTTTTTTAGGCATTTGCAACATCTACCCGCAGTCATGCACAACTGCACCTGTAATGTTTAACTATCAAGATTATTATTGACTTCCCTTGGAAACAGTGCAGGGATTACTGATGGCTTTTCTATGTGTGGAGGTGACTTTGTTGAAGTGTACAGTGATCCAAGCCAAGTAGGTAGGCGTGATAGTATGACTTGTTTCTTTGTTATTATTATTTTATTATTGAGCATAAAATGGGGGCATCAATGACTGAAAGTATAGAATGCTTGTGAATTCATATATATTCTTCTTCTTCTTCTTCAGTCAAATTTTTTTTTTTTTTTATGTCCTTCCAAATTGGGGGAAGCTAGTATCTCATTTAATTGCTCAAAGCTTCCACATGCTATCTATGTATGATATTTTCGTAAGGATTGAATTATGCAGACCTTATGTTGCAGGAGTTTGGGATGCAGTTGTGACATGCTTCTTTATTGATACAGCACACAACATCGTAGAATATATTGAAATCATTTCAAGAATCCTCAAAGATGGGGGAGTAAGTTGTTTGAATTATCTTCTTGTTAATTTGTTTCCTTCATTTTGAATGCATACTTAATTTGATTGGTTTATAGGTATGGATAAACTTGGGTCCTCTCCTTTATCACTTTGCAGACGTGTATGGTCAGGAAGATGTAAGATTCTATTCCTTCTAGCCTATGCTACATGGACTCTTCAAAATAAATCAAATACCCATGTTGGATACCCAACACTTGGACAAGGGCATTGGATATGTGTATACTTTCTATCAAACAGTTTTTATATATTTGTATTTAACATTGTCATTATGTGTATATATTGGTGTACATGATTGCTATAAAATGAGTAAAATACCTTTTGATGCTGAACGTTACATATAATGCCAATTTATTTCACGTGATAAATTAAAATAATAAAATATGGCCCTTTTTTACGGAGTCTGCATATCCTTAAATTTAAGGTTTGATGAACGTACCTAAGTCCATGTAACATAGATTCTAGCTGATATTTGCACGGTCATGCTCTGTGGGCTTGATTAATGGGCTGATATGCTTGTTTTTTGTTGTGAATTTTCTTCACTTCTTTGTAGGAGATGTCCATTGAACTAAGTTTAGAAGATGTAAGAAGGGTCGCTTTCCATTATGGTTTTCAGTTGGAGGTAATGTTATGTTGTCTTTGCGTTATCTTGTGACAAAATTCTTATTGCATTCTAAATTATTAATTTTTTGACTACAGAAAGAGAAGACCATTGAGACAACCTATACTACAAACCCTAGGTCAATGATGCAAGTAAGTTTCGCTCACTGTGCATGGATTGTATATCCTTATATTCATTTACTTTTCTATCTTTAAAATTAATCAATTTTCACAATTGACCTGTCAGAAAATTGAAGATAAAATTTCTCTTGTTGGTTTATTTGAGGGGAAATAATCATAAATTACATGATTCAAACACATTACATCTCTCATATCCTCACTCCACCAAATCCAATATTGATACTTTTTTCATTATGTACATTGTTACATGGCGCGAGAGAAATAACTGTGTTGAACATATTGTGTTGCATGGTCCATATTGCACTTGGGTATAAAAGAAAAAAAGCACTGAATCGGTTTCAGGCTTGATACTTTTGGTGGATTTAGAGATCAGATGAATTTGATATCCTAGATGCATGCACTCGTAATACACATCTTCATGTTCATGTTATATTTGGTTGAAAGATATGCCTATTTATATTATAGACTATTATTCAGCTTTAAATATGCCATTAAACATATGCTTTTGACTGATCTGTTTGTGACTTTGAAACACTTATTTATTTAAAAAGAAAAAAAGTTGGTAAAGATGTTTCGAGGGATGGCTCTTTATTTCTGTCAATGTGTAATAAGCGATAAGGTTGTAGTTCTGAAAAATAATTAGATGAGAGAGTATGGAACCTTTTTGAACTTTTTAGATTTATCCATTGGTAGCTAAGAGTAGCAAATTTTCTACTTAAATTTTTAATTAAAATTTTCAGTTAGCGTAGGTATATAATGATAAATGAGTGATAGCTTGCCTTTGGAAATATAAATAAACTGAGTAAATAGTGAAGGATTTTGATTGAAGATTTGAGAGACAACAATTAGTTTGGGAGGTGGGATTTTTATCATCTTACAGCTGAGTTTATAGGTATATTTGTGGTTTTGTATTAGAATATTTTATCCTTTTTAAGTTTGTTTTTCAAATTGCAGAATCGATATTACACTGCATTTTGGACAATGAGAAAGAAAACAGTGGCAACTGAGCAGCAGCAGCAACAGATTACATGAATTCTTTGCCTCCGCCTTGTATTTTATTGCACAATGGAACTGTAGCTTTTTCCCAGAAGAAATGAAAATTGCCTTAAAAATGCACTTGTTATTATTACTGTCATTATTATTATTATTTCTCGCCTCACCATATAATCTTGTTTTAGTATGTCTTAAAGGGGAGCAGCAGGTATAATTTTCCAAGTTTTAAATCTTATGATATTGAGAGAGAGAGAGAGAGAGAGAGAGGGGTTGCTTCACCTTTTATCGTTATTTATTATTGTTACTTGATAAATTCTGCATTAAATTGTTTAGATTATTTAGCTATGAAGCTACATTTCATGAATTGAGTAAAATCCCACCTTTTTAGGAAAATGAAAGGGTGTATGCGTGGGTGTGGATACCCCCTAGAGATGTTACAGCTGCATTTGCTTTTACATATAAAATGTTTTCAGAATTTCATGAGTATTATAGGTGAAACTAGAAAAAATAGAAGATGTCGGGGCTATGGATTTTAGGCAGGGAAACAGATTTAGTTACGAGAAGCAAATAGTGGTTATGCTTTCCAACTCTCATAGTAGAAGTTAATAGGTTGGAGCCCCATATGGGCCGCTATGATTTCTTTTCGTTTTTTACCTTAGATAGATTAGAGGAGTTAGAGGAGTGCGAGATCGAACAACTGAAAAAAAAAAAAAAACAAAAACAAAAACAAAAACTGCCAACCATTACAAATTCTTATATTCATGCTCTATACGTTCTTTTGCACTTTAATTTATATGTATTGAGTTGTAACCTAAAATGCATCTTTACAATTGAACTAGTGTTGCCTATGTGAGATAACTACCATAAATATTTGACCAAAAGGCAACTACCATAAATGACATATGATATGAGAGGATAGTCTATGACTATATTACAAAGCACTTTATTGAAATTGATTAAGTGACAGATTATAGGAATTAAACTCAAGGAAAAACAACTAAATATCAATCAAAAGTTTTTAACAGTCCCATTCACCAAGACACTTCCAAATGCAACAACATTTTTTTTTTTTTTTTGAAAAAATGACTTACCCTTGCCACATCAAATGTTTAACACCAAAATGTTCTCCATCGTAGGCCCAGTCAAAAGCTTTCATTAACGAGTTCATATTGAATCCCCACAGCAGGATTTCATATCGGTTCAGCTGAATTATGACAAATACAGTAATTATGTCTTCTTCTTTTTTTCCCCCCTAAAAAACGAAATACCTCAAATAATAATACTGTGGAGGAGAAAAATCTCCAGGGTGGTAAATTAGCCACTATGTGCCCCATAGTTATGTTGGGGGTATGAATTATATCATGTGACAACCATTATAATTAACAAAAAAAAAGAAAAAAAAAAGTTCATTTCACAAAAATCCCAAGGATGGCAAGAAAAGCAGGCCTCCTGAAAAATGGGCTAAGTCTAAAATATTAAAACCGTCGCTCAAAAGTCGAAATTGCTGCCACTGTATCTCCCCTACCCCTATTGTACCCATCGTGCCCGTCTGTCTACCTGAAGAATGGGCTTTACCCTCTATTTATCTTTTCCATATATCACTCACTTCAATCACAATTCATCGTGTGCTTCAGGTGCTTCTGAGTCTACTTTGTCATTGGTTGAGCCATTATCTGTTTGGTCATTTTCAGATGTTGCCTCCTGAGAAGATGAGTCGGAGGAGGTAGTATTCGCATCAGCCTCGCTGCTGCTCTCTGTTTCATTCTTTACAGGCTTCTCCACTTTCGGTTTTGGTTTGGGAATTCTATTGATGCTAGCAACCTGCACATCAATCAAAATTTATCAACAAAATAGTTTTTTTTTTTTTTTGGGGGGGGGGGGGGGGGGGGACTCTAAAATGTTATAATCAGTTATTTACTCAAGGAAAGGACTGCCATTAGTACCTTGTCTTGAAGATCGAATACCTTCTCATATACTTCTTCAGATGTAAATGCAGGAGTGCTGAATGGCGAAGTCCTGTCAAAGAAATCCAGTCATTTAACATGTTCTACGAATGACTATAGCACTATATATACTATATAGCTCCCAAAAATGATAGCACAAACAAGGCTGGCTATAAGATGGCAGACTTAAGTAGGTGAGTTACTAGTGAAATTGGGTCTTCAACTTAACAACCCTAGTAACAAAAGCTTCACTGACAGGCCATGAACTATAATGTACATTGAGGTAACTCAAAAGTGCATGCACTCTTCTCAACTCGATAACATCTTCTAGAGAGAGAGAAAAAAAAAAAAACAAAAAAAAAAAACAAAACAAAAATTTAAAAACTGGGAGCATTGCATGAAAGAGCATCTATCCAAAAAACGAGTATAAAATGTGCATATATTTGACGATGTTAATATCCAAACATTAAGCAAAGCATGTTCTCAAAATAAATAGGGTGAATGCCAACGGGTATTTCTCACCGAAAAGGATGGATCCAATTCAGCTAAACCAAAACAACTTGAAACACATCCCTAAATTATTTGATAGGTGTAATCTATGTTACCAGAAAACGCTAATATCCTAACGAATTACCTATTGGTACGCATGTTCCAAAACATGGTACACTTTTATTCCAAAATGATAAATTTAGTGATTCAAAGCAATCCCAAAAGTTTTTTCAACATATGTCTTTAAATGTTACCTTAGGAGGAAAAAAAATTCAAATATAATAAACTAAAATTTAAGGTGAGTCAAGTTTCGACAAGAAAAAAAATCAAAAAACGGGTCATAATGCTCATAGAAAATATTACATTTTATTGGATATCTAATAGTTAAAAAAAATTACTCTAGAAGTACTTTAAATTCTTCAATATAATATATACAAGTCTACCCTTATTGTACCACATTTTAGAGCATGTGTTCCCGTTCCACATACCGGAACGATCCACATTCCAGATAGCATAGGGTGTAATTTAAGGAGACTCCACCTTGAGCCTCTTTATTGGGGAATGCAGCTTAAGCTGCTTGGATGACCCCTAGGGGACCCTTAATCATTAACACTAACTTGAAACACATTCCACTAAACTTGGTCTGAGCACTAAAAGTTATAGAAATGATTGGCCACTGTAGAAATTCAAGAAGAAACCAACTTCAAATTATATCAGAACTTCTAGTTTGTGTTTAGATCTTGAATCTGTGGAGGAAAAAAAAATGGGAAGGTAAAAGTTTAAAAGTCGAGAAATTTGTAAAGGAAAAAGAAATGGAAAGGGAAAAGTGAATGAAATAGAAGCTTCTTTGTTTTTTTTAAACTTTACCCTTCCCATTTCTTTTCCCTCCAGAAATCCAAAATCTAAACACAGCATTAATATAAATATGTTAGTGATGTGTCCTAGTTAAAATTTTCAAAAAAAATAACAATATAATATGTTTAAAATAACAATATAATATGTTTAGAAATGCCAGAGTGCACAAGCGTGCACACAAGAAGAGAACTTACTTCTTCTGCTCAGCCTCTTTCTCAGCCAACCATTTCTTAAAATTTTCAGCATCCTTCAGAACCTGAATATCCAGGCATTGTAGGTAAGAGATTTGAGTTTTGCCATTGCAAACAGGAAGAAACAATATAATTTTTTTTACAAGAATAAACAGATAGTTCAAACATGATCAAAGCACCTTGTCTATTCTCTCTTTCGGAAGCCATGATTTAGCCTCCCATCCATGTACAATCTGCAGATGCTCAATAGCAAATTAAAAGAAAAGAAAAGGTCAATGCTCTATAAACTGTCCCAAAACTAATGCAAAGCATATAGCACATCAACAATAACAGAACATGCAGTTTTCTTCCCAAAAACAACAAAGCTTTTGCATGTAGGATCCCATGAAATCAATACACTTTAACATGCCAAGAAAATAAAAATAGTTTAGTGTGCAAGAAATGCGGGTGAAATTTCCAAGTGACAAATATCTTTGACCAGCAAAAAGACAGTACATGTTTTTGCAGAAAAATTCGCAGAGCTCCCTAGGTCACAAGGGTTTCATCTCTTCCAAAATATAAAAATAGTAAGAAATCATTTACGACATTTAAAATATTGAAAAAAGAAGTATGAACAAAAAGCCATAATATCTATTTTGAAAAATTCTATTCATAAACAAATTGACAGTCTTTAGAATTCTAGTAAGTAAAAAGTCTAAAGGTGTTGGGATTAATATATATAAATATATTCACATTATTTTTATTTTATCATAGTATCCCAAGTTATTTTCTTCAAAAAAACATTCGATACGTGTTAGATTCTAATTTATTTTTAAATAATAATAATAATAATAATAATAATAAGACACGTTGGATATATGTCCAACAGGTGCCAAACAGTGTCCAACACAGACACAACACACCTTAAATTTGTTTGTGCCTCTTAGAGATCAATAATTAAATTAAGCTCCGAAGTATCTATTAACACCAAAATCTTGGATAGACAACCATTTAGTTTCTTCACATCATTGGTTTTAATAATCAAATTTCTACTTTATTCATACAGAGGCAACCCACTTGATAGGTTTTAATTCTTTATTGATTTATTTTCTCATTTGGGAACCACTTTCATTTCCATCACACATCCAATATAAATCATCAAAGCTAAATAGAGGTTCAACTACCAAACATCAAAAGGTGTTATGTTCATTCACAACTATCAACCATCTTATTTACCTGTTGCAGTTCACCAAGGTATTTCTGAGCAAGTTCACATGCTGCTGGTCGTCCAGTAAGCTCATTAAATCTGCATCAACTTTCTGTAATAAGCTATCCAACTTCAAGACTAAAACCTTTCTACAATACAAGAATTGGACATCGGGACAGACCTGAAAAAAATGGGGTCGCCATTAGATTTTAATGAATCTAAACGTTCTTCAAACTTAGTGGCAGAAGCATCTTCACCATCAGTGTACAACCATTCCTGCACCTGAAACAGTGCAAGATTTCCAATTCAAAAACCTAAGTAGGAACAATATGACAAAGCCTTGCTGGATAAAATGAAACAAACGATAAGATGAGGGGTGGGGGGGTGGGGGAAGAAAGAGAGCCAACAGAAAAAACCTCATCAAGTTTTTCGATGAATGATTGGCGTTCCTGGCTGGAAGAAATTTTTTCATATTCCTCTGATTCAAGCTGATAAAAAAATAAAAATAAATAGTAATTCACATTACATTGAAAATTAACACAAGCAAGCAATAAGCAATTATAAAATGGGGAAAAAACAGCAAAAGAAAAGGAGGGAAACACAAGAAAGAAACAACGCTTGATAAACATATTTTCACTCTTATCATAGAGACAAAAGCGATAACACCAGATGGCACGGTAAACCAATTCACAAACCAACTTCAAAGCAAAAGCAAAAGCCAAAAAAAAAAAAAAAAACAGATCCTGCAGAACCACACACACACAGAGAAAGGACAAAACAATGCAATGGACAGTGCCATAAATAACAAATAAGAGGTCCTGAGAGGAAATTAAGATAATAAATGGAAACCTCTTAAAGGCTTGAACATTGGATTGAACTACATATGCAGAAAAATGTTCATACAAAAAAGAAAGAAAAGTACTAAAATGTTGGCAGG
This sequence comes from Camellia granthamiana, assembly GCA_036172215.1. Taxonomy (NCBI): domain Eukaryota; kingdom Viridiplantae; phylum Streptophyta; class Magnoliopsida; order Ericales; family Theaceae; genus Camellia; species Camellia granthamiana. The sequence goes on from CM069907.1 coordinate 5,136,377, forward strand.
ACTACTCCAGTATAATAGTCACTAAATATTCCAAATACTCAAAAATAAGTAGGTGAAAACAGAAACAATGATTTGGTAAAATTCATGTTAGCAAATACTAGGTCAGATTATCCAATGCACTTCATACCTTTTCTCTAGTGGCATATATGTATCCTTCGAGATTATTTTTTAACTCTGCAGTTCTTTTTCGCTCTGCATCCTTTATATTCAGTGCTTCCAGCTTTTCTTTAGCTTCGAGAAATGCTTCTTTGGAAAGAGACATTCCAGGTCCCACCACCTTCTCAATAATCTAGAAACAAGTGCGAAATGAATGATTAGGATCGAAAACTGTTTTAAGTAAATCCAATAAAACCTTGAAGTTAGATAGGTTTTGAAGTTATTTAATTAGTTCGCACCTTGAGTGGAACTCTAAAAGTCCTCTTCTTCAGTTTTTTCTCTGTACCAAGATCAGTAGTGCTTTGATCATTTTCACTGGAGTTGGATGCATTATTAGTTCCACCGTCTGTCTTCAAGCTGTCAACGCTGTCTTCTGAAGTGTTCCCGGGACCACCTTCAACTGATATGTTGGGTGAAGCAGAAGTTGAGTTCTCCACGGTAAGATTCTTTTTGGGAACTTCTATCCATTCGGATATTTCAACAACAGCATCTGCTCTATCCAAAGAAAATATCCCACTACTACTGAGAGAGAAATGTAGATTGGCCTTGATGGGTGAAGAAAGATTACGTGATGCATACCTAGAAAACAAAACAAGATAAGAAAAATCAAATGAAACAGGAAGAATAGTACATGACTTTATCAAAGTATAACACCACAACCGAAATCAACATATGTTTCAGAAATTAGTTACTAGGCCTCACTTTTCACTAGCATCAGTCAGACCAGACACGGCATACTGAGCAAATATGGGTGAAGGAGCACCAGGTGGTAATAGGTCTTCACTCTCATAGGCAAGTGAAACTTCAAAGTCTTTATTGTGTATAATGGATCTAAACATCTGTCAGCCAAGTAAACATGTGATCAGTGAAAAGTAGACCACACAAAATTTCTTAAAATTTTGATTCTATGCTTAATCATCTCCAGTGGAATAGATTTTGATTTCTATGTGATTTACCTTACTGGGTAGTTTTTTCATTCTTTGCACAAGCACCTGTCTAGTGCTTTCATCTTTTAGAAGATCAGGACCATTAAGCTCGATGACAAATCCATATGAAGAACCATCAACCATCCCTAGCTTACGATTCAATTTGATTCCATCACTTAAATTCGCTGCACGTAATGCAGTACCAAGAACAATAGCTTCGTCAGCATCCAAGTGTTTGTCCAGATCTTTCCTCCCAATGAATTCTTGGATCTTAGCCTATAAAAGAGAGGAAGTAAAAATTAATTTCATAACCATCAATCATCAGTTGGGGGCTTTAAGAGACAAAAGTGCTGATATATTGATAACGTTCGTATGGCCACATTTGTAAAGCCAATTGAGGCAGTGATAAAGCAACCTAATATAATGGTATCAGTCACGGTTGCACATAATCAATAACATGCAATCATCCTTGGTGAATTGAAAATGCTCTTGTGAAGTCTTGGTACTAATCTTGAAGTCTATAGTACAAACTACAAAACTAACACTCACTAAAGCAGGATATTACCAAGCACTTCTAATATTTGCTTCCACACTACAAAATGCAATAATGCAGCTTCTAGATCATGTTAGTTGCAACTTGCAAGGGAAAAAAGGTAGACCTGTAGTTTTGGCACTCGAGTGGCACCTCCAATCAACTCCACCGCGTATATCTCATCAATCTTCAATCCAGAATTTTTAAGCACTTCTTTAAGAGGAAAAAGAGATTTCTCCCAAAGATCATTGCAGAGCTCCTCAAACTTCTCACGAGTAATCGTACTCCTGGTAAGAAACAGTAAGAGAGAAATATCAGATAAGCTGGTTATGTTCATTTAAACAATCAAATGCACACTAGAATACTCAAAATACATTATAGAAATATTGCAAGACTTTGTTCGGATCTTGAAATGTGGGCGGAAAAGAAAATTAAGTACAGGCTAAATTTTTTCTTGTTTTTGGTTGGGTTAGGAAAATGGAGGAAAAAAAAAAAAAAAGAATATATGCTTGTCAAAAAATCTATTTTTTTTCATTAGTCACCTATTAAAAATAGTATGTTCAAGTAATTCCATTTTCATTTCCCTTTCCCTCAAATGCAGAATCCAAACACAGCAAGCAACCAAGCCATGACCTATATCTGTCAGCAACAGAACAGCCCATCTCTCACACATGATAATTGATTGAAAGGTCTACTTTCCTAAATAAAAGCCTCTCTCTCTCTCTCTCTCTCTCTCTATATATATATATATATATTTGACATCCTAAAACCTTAACCATCTTAGTTCAATCACCACAAAGCCACTCCTGCACAGACTATCTAACTAAAGCACATTGTAGCAATTGGAAGACCCTGGATATTTCTTGGTTCTCACCATCAAATCGTTGCTATTTGTTAGAATAAACAGCTTTTGAGATACAACATGATGTTAATAAAGATAAATAAACAAAATTTAAAAATAGGGTATTCAGGTGTTCCAAAATGTCAAGTCACACAAATAATAAATGCTCCTAGTTCTTCATAGATTTCAAAACTCAAACACATAAATTGAAAGGGTTAAGTATTGTCTCAAACATTTAATGGTAAAGAATCTAAAGACAAAAATGCAGTGCAACTGTGCAACTACTCATTTGGAGCTTTCGCCTTTCTATCACTGTATGATGTACAAAAATCTAGCTTTTCTCATACTGCATCAAAGTTGTGGACTTCCTGTAGGAACCTTAACCTAAACCTACACCTACCAAAACCACCCATCCCAAATACAGAGTTAAGGCACATTGGGTCAATGACATAGCATGCATTTTCCTATTCCCACAAGAAGTTCTAAGAGGCAGATATAAACAGATACACCATTCTTGCATATGTACCATGGATTCTTCTAATTTCTAAATTAAGGCTACAACATAAACTAAATGCATGATGAAACATTGTACTTTATACTCTAAATTCAGTCCACTTTGTTCCCTAATTCACCTTCTTTTTAAATTTTTCTATCCACGTTAATTTCAAATTTATTGGGTGTCTCTGACGACACATTTTTTTATTTCAAGGAGACAGAAAGGAATGAAATTATTTTTAGAAGAAGCTTCACTCCAGCACTACAGCCTGGAAATTCCTGAAAATTCACATCAAAGGTAGTAAAGAATGAAGAATGCCCATTTAATTAAACATACCTAAAGTCACGATCATCATAAAGAGATTCAACTGAAATTGGAGCCATTGTGTTTGCACTTAGAATTTCTTTTGTGCGTTTAACTTGTTTCTTCAACTTTGCCATCGCCTTAGGGGATGTCCTCACATCTACCCCGTTTCCAAGTTGTTTATTGAACTCATCCGCAAAGTACTCCACCAACCTTAATTCCATATCCTGACCCCCAAGTTGTGGGTCCCATCTAACATCCTTGACCTGCAACAATTTCAAAGGTTAACTAACTAGCTGGCATGTACAGAATTGTAAGCTTAGTCAACTGCCATCAAGCATTTTTACAACTCTGTAGCTTAAACAGAAATGCATAGTCTTTTGTATAAAAATGACATGTGGTATAAGGATCCTACTAATCCAAAATTCTTGCTATGAAATGAAACTAATTAAAAATACACTGCAACATAAACAAATAGTAACTGATTTAGCCAATACCAAAAGATATAAACCAGTGCAAAGTACCCATTCTAAACTTATACTGAAAAGCATCAATTAACAGATTAAATTTACAACCACCATGCATTACTTACAAATATGAACAATATAGATTTTGTACAACTTACTGAGAATATCAAAAATAAACACAGGTTCGCATTGACATTGGCCAATCAATAAAAAAGCACACCCAATTTAGTCCCATTGGCGAGTCTTCCTGGAACGCCATGTGCCTATCCAATAATATTTTGCAGTTTCGCCACCATGTTCTTTGTTTTTCAGGTCATGTAATCATTCAGCCTGCTATTGGGCAGCACACAACCAACATAGAATTCTAGGAAAACAAGATAATTACTCCATTGGATGGGTTTGGTGGGTGTAATTTGTGTAAGACTTAACTTTTGGCATTACTTCAACTGCCCTCAGGTTCAAACCCAAAAGCTCAAGGTTAATTGCTTGAGTTTTACACACTTTTTTTTTTTTTTTCAATCAATAGGAGAGTAATTACAAATATAATAAATAATTACATTATCAAACAGACTACTAGCCCACAATAGCTGGAAAGTCAACAAACCTAACACAACTAATAAACCAAGCCCACCAAGCTAAGCCCAACAACTACCATAATGGGCGACAAAAATAAACCACCACAAACACAAACTCCTCTCCATAGAAGTTGAACCCAAGACCTCATTTGTGTGTTATACAACCACTAGGCCAAATGCCTTGGTTTGAGTTTTAAACACCAAACCATTTGTAAATTGGCCAATCAATAGTAAAGAATTATAGCTAGCACACCCAATTTTCAGTCAGATAAGCTAAACAACTTATAATTTCCCAAAATTCATATGTGCATCATGTGTATAATTAACTAAATTAGCAGTAGCACATTCTCAGAATTACCTGAAATTGGTTGACAGAGACAGTCTTCCCATACTCCTTCGCATTATACGCAGAGAAATACACAAGAGCAGCATAAGTACTACTCGAACCCATATCATAGAATATAACATGCCTTGACTCATTCGAGAAATCCTTATCAATCCCATACTGCAACGCCGCACCCGAGTGCTCATTGATCAGCGAAAGCACATTAATCCCAGCCAACTGAACCGCCTGAAGCAAACCCTTCCTCTCTACCTGCCCAAAGTATGGTGGCACTGTAATCACGGCGTCCTTAATCGGAACCTTGGAATGAAACTCTGCCAAATGCAAAGCATAACCCAATACCATCGCCACCAATTCCCCCGGTGAATAAATTGCACCACCATCAACCCTAATCCCCGCACCGCCTCTCGGATCTTCCACAACATCAAATGGCAAATACATTGAATCGAGAAATTTCTTCACATAATCATAGGGCTTTCCTATCAAATCTCGAAGATTTGAATATACTTTATCGGGATACCTCGCCACGAGTCCGGCAGCTTCTTCGCCGATCAAGCGGTTGCCGCCTTGAAATGCGACCAATGCCGGCGATTTTCGCTTCGACATTTCGTTAATCGCGACCGAGATTGGACTTTGTCCTGGTTTCAGATTCACCACGGCGACTTTCAACCATTCTGAGCCTAGATCTACACTGAAAACCGCTGATTCGGACGGTTTCGCAACAAAGAAGAGGATCGAGAGTAGTAACCCTAACCTGAAGAAGATCGATGACATTTTTTCTGGATCGGAATCAAATGAATCCAAACCCTACAACCTACTTTTCAGAGCTTCCTCTGAAGAGCATCAATGAAGCCCCTGTGTAATCACGAATTATCGCTGACATGCATTGATCTCTACTTTCCGGGAAAATTTGCTGAGAAAGCAGGGGTTCTCTCAACAAGTGGGAAAATTTGTGTCTGAGAAATGGAAGTCAGGAGGGAGGTTGGGTTTTATAAAAGTGCGGTTGTGGGAGATCTACGTGGACTGAACTGACGAATGAATTGAAGCCACGTATGCAGAATGTACACGTGGCGATTAGTGTAAGGCCTTGTGTGTTGTGTTGTGTGTTGTCGTAGATCTTTATAGAAGCCTCAACTTTGAAGGTTCCAGGTGAAGGTCCCCCAGTCAACACGTCAAGCTCCTCTCGCAGTTGGCTATCCCAATCGGAGTGTGCCGTTGGATTTCCGTTCTCTCACCACGGTCGTTCAATATATAAAAAGTTGATCAATTATTTTATTTTTGTAACAAATTATATTAGTTACATTTAAATAAATAATTTATTTTTAAAATTAAAATTATGATTGACATAAATATAATATAATCTAGTAATTATTAATACTCGATTAACGTAATTTTTATAAGAATAAAATACTTGATGAGTTTTATACATTAAATAATTTAAATTATCAATATGAATTCTGTGATTAATTCACGGAGAGCCCACAATATCCTTTAATCTAATTAAGGGTTGGTTTGGGAAGTGAGTTGGTTTTTTGACTTTTTTAGCTATTTTAGTATGGGCTAAAAAACTTGGTTTGGAAAGGACTTTTTGACTTTTTGGCTTTTTTGACTTTTTTTGTGAGAGAAAAGTGTAATGATTATAGATTGGATGTGATGTTTTGTTTGTTATAACTAAAATAACCTATTTTGTTTTTTGTGACTAAAATAGCCCCAAACCTATCCAAACTCACTTGCCAAACCTAGCCTGAATAATGCTATATGCACCAATTACACCAATTAGGCCAAGTTTATGAAGACTAAATAAGTGCACTTTTTGACTTTTTATAAAATATGAGTTGGATTTGAAGTGATGTATTAGAGAGGTGATGTGACTTAAATAAGATGATGTGACTTAAATAGAATAGTGAATTTTTGACTTTTTCAATTTTTTTGAGGATGTCAAACTTGGCCTTAGTGTGCGAAGCAGTGTACCAAGTAGTGTATTAATTGATGTTGTGGCATAATTTAAGAAGTTTTTAGTATTTGTAATTTGTATAATGGGTGGGGTTAATAATAATGTCATAATTAGTGTTGATACACTAGTTAATATACTAATTAGTGTATGTTGTACCATCGAATTCAATTTAAACAGGAGAAAAGTCGTGACCTCAAAATAAATAAATAAATAGATTGGATTAATTTAAATCGCATGATTTAAGATCCCGTTTATTTTCAGAGGTAGAATGGAAATGATTCAGAATGAGAGGATTAATAGTGAGGGCATTGATAGTGAAGAGAATAAGTAAAATTGTATTTATTTTGATGATAGTTGTTGGTGTAGGGATTGTTAAATTATTTTTATATAAAATAAATATAAAATAATAAAAAAAATACAAAAACATTAAACATTAATGTTCAAAAAAAAAATGTCCAACATGTAAAAAAAAAAAATCCAAAAAAAAATCCAAAAAAAAAAAAACAAATAAAACAATGATTTTTACTTACCAAAAAATACAAAAAATTAAACATTAATATTAAAAAAAAATGCCTAACATGTAAAAAATAAAAAATAATGCCTTCGTTTGGTGAGCCTCTCAAATTATAGTTTCGCCCATTGATTTGAGTGTGGTGTTTGTTTTGAGCTTTCAAATCATAATTCTACACCCATTTCTCAAAACTCAATTCAAAATATAATCATTACTTTTTAAAACTCATAACCAAACACATAATTCAAAACTCTTTTCAAAACTCAATTCAAATCAATATTTTAATTTTTTAAATATTGTAATTTTGTTAAGATTTTAAATATTTTAATATTTAAATATGTTACGATTTTTTAAATTTTTTGAATATTTTTAAATATTTTAATTTTTAAATATTACGATTTTAATTTTTTAAATTTTAAAATATTTTATGAAAATAAATTCAAATTCTATTTTATAAAAATATTTTTAAATATTTTAACTTTTTTGTTTGTATTTGGTTACAATTTGAGTATATAGTTGTAAAAGTAGTATGGAGTTTCGAATTATGTGTTTGGTTATGAGTTTTAAAAATAATTTCTTTATTGAATTTTGTTTTATATGTTTGGTTACGATTTGAGTGTAGAGTTATTTTTAAATTTAAAATTTTAAAATTTTAAATTATTTAAATTTTTTGAATATTTTTTTAATTTTTTACTTATTAAATTTTTTAGGTTATTTAAATTATTTAAATATTTATGATTTAAATTTTTTGAATATTTATTTTGAAAAAAAAATATTTTCTTTGTAGTATTTTCAATTAAAAAATTGATTAATGTTATTTTTTGTTAATAATAAATTTTTTTAATTGAATTTTAAAAAGAGTTTGGTTATGAGTATTGATCAGAGTTTTCAATAGTGTGAAAGTAGTGTGTTTTGTTATGAGTTATAACAATTTGAATTAATTTTTGAAAACTCTTTTCAAAACTCATAACCAAACAAATTTTCTTACTTGACATGTCAAATCAGACTTTCAAAACTCAATTCCACACTCAATTCAACACTCTATTCAAAAATCATAACTAAACAAATTTTCTACACTCAAATCATAATTTCAAAACACACAAACTCAAAATACAACTCATATTCTCAAATCATAGTTAGAAAGTCTTACCAAATAGAGCCAATAGTAAAAAAAAAAATTAAAAAAATAGTCTTCCGGACTAAAATTCTAATACCGCCTCAACCTCCTCCATCCCAATTCCCCTTCCAAGGTCTATCCTAATACCAAGAGATTAAGAATCTTATCTCAATCTCTCAAAACAAACGTGACATATAGTCGGTCTCACCTCACTATCAATCTCAATACCCTCTCTATAACCCTAAACAAACGGGGTTAAGCCTTATTTAGAAACAACTAAATAAGTATTTTTTAAACTCAAAATTAAAGAAGATTATTTGGAATGACTTTTCTATAAATATATATATATATATAATTTTTTTAAGTAATAAATTTGTAAGAAAGTAATTTTATATAGAGCTTGTTTGGGAGGAAAAAGTCTTAGGCTTTTTGGCTAAAATAGTCACAAAAAAACCAAATAGGTTTTTTAACACATTAAGACAAAATATTACATCTAACCTATAATTATTACATTTTTTCTCTCATAAAAGTCAAAAAAAAAAAAAAAAAAAACCATCTTAAACGAGGCTTTTTATCCCTAAACTAAAATAACTAAAAAGTCAAAAAACTAACACACATTCCAAACGAACCCATATAAATAATTTTTTTAAGTAATAAATTTGTAAGAAAGTAATTTTACCATTGAAGTTGTTCAAATTTCACCGCGTATAACAACATTGTAACGGTAATATGTTTAAAAAATTATTCAATTCTCATTTTAAGAAATTGATAACCATTGATTATAGCAAACCAATAATAGTTCATTATAATTCAAACAAAATTACTTCGTAGCTCGAAGGGGATGGCTCGAAATAGCCCGAAAAGCACTTTTTTTTCTCTCTCTTTCCCTATCTTTTTACTCTGCTATCCTTTCCTCTATTCTTTTCTATTGTCTATAAGCAATACAAAAAACACTCTCTATGTTCCCTCATCCCCTCTCATTCCCCCCATCTATGTTCCCTCATCCCTCTCATTTCCTAGATCTCTCTTATCCCTCTCATCTCTATCAAACCTTCTGATCGTTCGCTGATTGCGGGAAGGATGACGAACGACGACGAAGCAGAACGAACCACAACAAATGAGGACGAATGATGGCCTGAGACAACGAATGACGGACAACGATTTACAGATTTCAACAACTCCTCACCTACCACCGCCAGAAAATCCTCATTATCTACGAAAAGAAAAGGAATTTGAGGTAAACCTAAAATCGCAAAACTAGGGAAAGAGAGGTTGGGGTTCAATTTCTGTAAGTTGATTGTGACTGTTTGGGTTTGGATTTTGCTTTCAATTTGTGTTAGGGTTTGGGATTTGCATTCAATTTGTGATGTGTTTGCTGGTGAATATATATCCTTTGTGTTAGGGTTTAGGATTTGTCGTCAATTTTGTTTTCACTTTATTCTTTTCTTTTTTCTTTTTTCTTTTTTTAATTTTTAATGTCTAAATATGAACGAAATTCAACATAAAACAATTACATTATGAATTACACCACCTTTATTTTCCTGAATTTGCTACTTTTGAACTACTATTTAACTACCAAAATCCTTCACCAAATTTGAACATGCTCACATATCTTTTGATAAAATGCTCCAAATAGATTTGTGGATAAATTTCTTTTATTATTGCATTCAATTGAAACTTTGTAACTTTCTTTTCAATTTGTTTATTAGATGAAATGTCAGGAATGTTGGGGCTTGTATATGCTTACTAATGTTTCTCTTGTCATCTTCGAAGTATGCATGAAATTGGTAGTTTTCAAACTGATTTTCCACTTCTATACCATAAACTTTTCTATGGTTTGGACTCCTAAAATCCCATGAAAAAGGGCATTATGGATTGGAATTGTTAGCTTGTTGGGTTCATTACTTTTAAAAGCTTGATTCTAGAATAATTATTGATGCAACATACTATAAGAACTCAGAGAGGGTATATATGAATCCCTTTCCAAATCCTTACAAACATTTTGTGTACTTCAGAGAAGGGGCACTTCAGTGGTTTGAAATTTGTGTTGACATTTGGATTTTTGGATTTTCAGTTCATACATCTGTAAAATTATAAATCTGTGTTAAAATCTTGAAATCTGATATAGGCTTATGCATTTTATGGCTTAGAAAGCGTAATAATTTAGACGAAATTATGGTTTTGAAATGGCTTTCGTATTATGTATGCAGATTAGAGAACTATGGATTTTTCTTCTACTAATAATAACAACATAAGATTAAAACCCAAAATTAAGTGATTGTGGGAGAACTGCGGCGATGTATATTGTACGCACGAATGAGAATGGAAACCAAGGACGTTTGTTCTTTGTTTGCCCATCGAAATATGTAAGTATCTATTATACAATTAGATCTTTTATAGCTATTTAAGTGATTTGATTAACTAATTCTTGTGCATTGTAGAGTCATAAGTGTCACGACCCAAACCCGGCCCTATGGGTTTAGCACCGTAACCGGCCAGTAATCCGTGATTACCGAAGGCCTGCTTAACAGTAATACAGTAAAACAGAGTACAGGGCCTGGCGGAAGCCAATGCAGTAAATAAACAATGTCCAATGAGCTGTGACAGTCTGTATGCCAAAAAGGTTTTCATATGCATACATATACTCAGTACAGAACAGTATGCACTTTATTTACAAATATACAGTACAGGGACTTAATCCCTATTAAGCAGTACAGTAACAGACTATACGATAATACAAAAGCAGTCCAAGATAGACGGGGAAATAAAAACACCCCTAAGCCAAAGCTTGGCAGGCTCGGAACCTCACAGTGAGGCACGGTGGTTGGCTTGACAAAACTGGAGTTTACCCCGACGCTCCTAGCTGCGGTCTGGTGCCTGCACACCTACATATATATATGAGCGGTGAGCTAAAGCCCAGTGAATAACATAATGCGTAAAGAGGTTTAGAATGAATGTCCTTACAGTATGAAAACAGTTCATTTCAATCAGTATATTAGTTGCTCAGTACAGTAAACGGTCGTATGTAGTACATCCCTTAGCATGACAGTACAGTAAACGGTAGGTCTTAAAGACCGAACAGTAATGATGGCCATCAATCAGTAAACAGTAGTGGTTCCAACATGGGAACCGAATCGATTAGACAAATCCACCCGTTCATAGACCGTCGGTGGGGCCATCCGCTCACAGACCGTCGATGGTAGAGATTTCTCAAACGGTAGCAGTAACAGTAAACAGTAGTTGCTAAGGATGCCACAATACAGTTCAGAATATAGGACATGCATTCACTCAATAAACAATATCAGTTCAGTAAACAGTTTAGAAGATAATCATTTGAACATATCTTTACACAATTGTTACTCACAGAGTTCTGGGCTACTGTAGGCTAGAGCGTCCTCTTGGAATGCCAACCCTATACAGTTAACAGAGTGAACACACACTAAGTTCATAGTTGGGAAAGATAATAACTTAATCCCTAAATGCCTCGGTGTGTTCTACATCTATATCCCCATTAAGATGTCTTAAACTAGGCCTAAGAATGCCTAGGATGAAATGAGGATGCAAAGATGTACTTAGAAAACATTTTCAGAAATTTCAGTGAAACAGGGTCCCGCTCGAGCGCAGGTTTCCCCGCTCGAGCATACAAGCAAACAAAGGTCCCCGCTCGAGCGGCAACATCCCCGCTCGAGCAGACCAAAAAGTACTGGATATGTGAAATCTCCGCTCGACGCCCGCTCGAGCGTGTCACCCAGTCCTCCGCTCGAGCGTCCAATACTCCGCTCGAGCGGACTGATGCATAGTGCAAGATGCTGGGAGCTCGATTTTCCCGCTCGAGCGGCACTTCCCCCGCTCGAGCGGACGACCAGAATCTGGAAATTCCAGATTTGAGTCCCAAGCTCAAAACTCAAGTTTCACACACCAAATTCGATCCTCTTGGGCTCATTTTCTGGAAAGCTTTTTTAAACACATAGAATAACATGTTTCAAAACTCAATTTAAGAAATCAAAGCCCAAGGGTGTTTAATTCAAACCCAATTCCAAGAACAATTCTCAAACATGACATGCATGATTTCAAACCATTTCAAAACTTCAATTTGATGCTCTAATGAGCCAATTGTTCCAAAAACAAGTTGAAAACATGGACTTTAGCCTAATGATGAACATGCATGTACAATTTGCCATGAACTCAACTCAAAATTCAACATTTCAACCATGCATGCATGAATTAAGCTATAATTCAACATTTTGAACCAAATCATGCCTTGGCTCTACAATGAAGCATGAATTATGCAAAAACTAGCTCAAAGACACAATCAAAAGGATGGATGATCTACCTTAGGTGTAGAATTAGAAGTGAGGGAGCTCAAACAAACAAGAACTCCTTTAATCTTCTTAATTTCCAAGCAATATCAAGCAAAAGTGAGATGAAATTAACTCTCCCTCTTGTCACTCTCTCTCTAGTCGGCTAAGACACTCAACAAGGCTGATGAAAATGTGTAAAATGAAATGAATGCAAGTCCCAAATGGTCCATGTAATGGGCCACTAGGTGGCATTAATGTAAATAACTCTAATTCATGTAATTTAGCTTATTTTAATCTAATTTAATCATACCAAATCAGTTTTCAGATAATTACACCATAAAATCACATAAATTCTACTGATCATGGAACATCAATCAATTTCGGATTCGGCCGCCGATAAGGCCTTCAATTAACAGTTTAAACATAGGAACATGAACAGATAATTAAACAATCAGACAGATAGAATATGCAATACGATAGATATACGCAATCAATTCAGTTTCAATTTCGTTCAGTCAGTTCAGTAGTTTATTCAGTTCAGTTATTGGTCATAATCAGTTTCAGTTTAACAATAATCAGTAATTATTCGGTAATCCGTAGCGAGGGTTATTACAATAAGGAAAACTGTAATACTTCAAATTCACAGATGAGGATGATGACGACACTAGCTTGACAATCTGTTCCAATGTTGGACCTCAAAAAGCTTTAAGAACAAAAGAATTAAACGATCTAAGAACAAGACTTTGTGAGATGGACAATGAAATTCATGAGCATAGACAAAACACTGATGGCCTCCACCAACATTCTTATCACACAACAACCAATATATAAGGAAGCAAACCAGAACAATACAAATTGTTCAAAACAACAAGAACAACACAAAGAAACTCAATTTAAGTTTAACAGTTTTTCTACAATTCTTCATCCCTTTACAAGTTTATTTTTACACTTCTATTTCAAAACTGGAACCAAAAAAAAAAAAAAAAATAGTGTTTCTAAGCACAAACATGATCAAATAACCACAATTAATGGCCTGGAACCCTCCACCTACAGTGGATTTTATAAGATATATGGGACAGTGTTCTTCTTGTTTTCAATTTATAAAAGACATATCAAATGGAAAACCTATAAGATCCTATGTCACACCTTTGCTTCAATAATAAACATCATATGTTTAAAAGAAAACTATTATTTCAATTATTCCTACAACAAATAAACACCTCTAAAAGCATGGTAAGACCTTAGAGGAAGAATTCCCTCCCTTTCCATACCTCCATTGTCTAAAAAGTGCCCATATTGTTCCGTAGAAACTAAAAAATAAAATATTACAAAACATAAACAGTGCATAACCAAAGAGGAACAGGTTAAAAGGTAAACAACTTTAAACAAGCAAAATTAGCACTATAGCAACCAAAAATTATCATAATCAGCGTTTTTGCAACAAGAAGTTTAGCATACTTAGCACTATAGCAATAGATGACACAGGCAACTGAACCAATTAAAGTGTCGAAACACAGATGAACAATCAAAATTAGATCTGATTAACCAAAAATAAATATATATAAATAATAAAAAAAGAACAAGCAGATGCATGAAAAGAGATGCAAAAAAAGATAGAGAAAGAGTTTATTTTTTTTCTGAGCAAATAGAAAGAGTTAATCAAATCAAAACACTAATTCTTAATCACCCAATGCGAAACCCTAAATTAAAAACAAAATCAAGTAATTTCAAATCATACAGAGCTTGTTAACTAAAAATCAATCCATTACTTGCAATCACACCTACCTGTAAGAGTAGTAACAGTACCTCTCGGCAAACACAGCAGCAGCGGCAGCACCTTTCGACACACATAGTAGCAGCAGCAGTACCCGTCGGCACACATAGAAGCAGCCGCAGCCTCGTCAGCGGCACACAAGTCGGCTCCTCTTTCTACTCTCTAAATAGTTCAATCGACGCTAATGGGTCTTCTCTCTCTCTCTCTCTCTCTCTCTCTCTCTACTCTGTTCTTTTCTTTATTTTCTTTTTTTTATATTTGAAATGAAATGTAAAGGTGAAAACAGAGATGTGATGTACAAAGAAATGGGGGTGTACAAAGAACTCAGGCCATTCGAGCCTGATTATTTTCTACCAATCGCTACTGTAATTTAGATAATATAAAGGGATCAAATGAAATTGTAACACCCGCCTTTCTCCTTAGTTGTTGTTTTTACGATTACTTTTATGCTTAATCTGTATCATGCATTTATTCGAGCTTTATATGTATATTTATAAGCATTGTGTCTGTTAACAGATATGTTCCTTGGTGGAAAGACCTGTCTGATTCGTTAAATCGCTAGAGTTATAAAATTAGTTAATGAACTAAGTGAGTGGGGATTGTACCTTAAATTAAAATAGGTGATAGTGAACTTAATTGATAATTTAAACTAAAGTGACTCTTATGTAGCTAATCTAAGTTAAAGACTTGGAATGTTTTATATATAAATATCTTGAACTCAATAGAAGTGAGAGAATATGAGAGCTAGAGTTTGAGAGGAGGCTAGAGAAGAAGAAGAAAGAAAGAGAAGGGAAGAGAGCTTGAAACAACTTCATTAGACCAACTCATCAAGGTAAGGATTCTCCTTAATTTCTTGCATGAAGATGAAATTCTAGTTTGAACTCATAAGGTTGAGGATGAGAGTAAGGAGTTGGGTAGTATAAGTCATGTTGTAAACCTAACAAGAGGAACTCTTTCACTTCCTTGTCCACATACCATTACTTAAGCTCATTTACATGATCTTGCATGGTTTTAACCTAGACATAAATCCTTGTTTCTTTTACTTATGAAGGTGTTAACAAAATTGAGGAATTCAACGCTAAATTCAATCCTTAATTTGAGTTTGAATCTTGTTTATACAATATGTTCGTTAATTTGTGGCCTTCATCTAGTTGGATTTGGGTTTGTTTTTTGCGGATTTGGAGTTCCAAAAACAGGGCAAAATTCGATTATGGAACACCTAGAACCGCACGTGCGGCAAGGGAGCCCGCACGTGTAAGAGTGCATTGGCGTACGTGCAGTACGTGGACCCGCTGTAGACACCCCAATTTTGACCGCTTGTAAGACTTAGGCGCTTTATTCCGAACACCCAATGATGAAAGTTACACTGTGCAATCTTTTGAATTCTCAGCAAAGAAATTTGGATTCAAGCTCTAATCCCAAACCTTGCACCTCATTTTGGCCAAAATATTTTAAACCAAAACCCTCTTTCAAAATATT
Source organism: Camellia granthamiana (assembly GCA_036172215.1). Lineage (NCBI taxonomy): Eukaryota > Viridiplantae > Streptophyta > Magnoliopsida > Ericales > Theaceae > Camellia > Camellia granthamiana. The sequence continues at coordinate 5,152,152 of CM069907.1, forward strand.
TGTCCAAATGCTTCTACGATGTTCCGAGGCTCACAATCTTGGTTAAAGGTTTGGAGTTGAAGCAAATTGGAGGAAAGTGAAGAAAACTAGTTGGGAAGAAGTTCGGTATAAAACCGTTAAGAGAAAACTGAGCAGCCTTTATTAAATCAGGCTTATCTCTTTCTACACTTAGACTTTAGCTGTGAAATCAAGTTTGATTTACAACAAGAACACTTCTCTACAAAAGGTAAAGCTTCCTTACTTTCATTTCAATCTTTGTTCATATTTTTCTTGTGTTTTCATATTTTGGTACTGTTTTGGGACTGTTTTGAGGGCTGAAACTTGTGATTAAAAGCTACCCAAAGGTGGAGGGGTTAATCACCCTTCTTTGAACCTTATTTCAAGCTTGAATCCTTGTGTTTCCCACTTCGTTTTCGCTAATTTTTCCCACTGTTTTGGGGCTGATTTGGGACTATTTTGGGGCTATTTTTCATCATCTAAACTATGTGATTTGAAGTTGTAAAAGTGGAGAGGTTAGCCATCCTTCCTTCTACTTGTTTACTAACTTGATCCTATTTAATTTTGCTCGCTTTTTATAGCTTAATTTTTGCATTATTGTATGCTATTTAGGGGGTTGTTTAATTTATTTCAATGATTTATGTTTTAAATATCAAGTTTGTTTGTACTAACCAATTAATCAATTTTGCATAATCATCTCTGCAACCTCCCTCCATTCTTTGCTTGTTTCGATTAAAAAGTTGTGAAAAATTAAGATTGTGGTTCAAGTATAAGAAATGAATTCTTCCATATTTAATGGTTTAATCTCTTCGAAGGTTCATTACCAAAGGTATAAAACGCTCTATGCTTAATGGTTTAATCTCTTTGGAGATTCACTACCAAAGGCATAAAACGTTTTATGCTTAGGAGGTTCATTACCAAAGGTATAAAATGTTCTATACTTAATGGTTTAATCTCTTTGGAGATTCACTACCAAAGGCATAAAACGTTTCATGCTTAGGAGGTTCATTACCAAAAGTATACAACGTTCTATGCTTACTGATTTAATCTCTCAGGGGATTTACTACCAAAGGCATAAAACGCTCTATACTTAACGGTTTAAATTCTTTGGAGGTTCACTACCCCAAATGTATACATGTTCTTATACTAAAGCACAATCTTTTATTTTTCATTTCTCTTTATTCATCAGTGTGTTTATTTTTAAGGGACTAATTGACCCTTGGAAATCACCAAGAAAAGTGTTATTATCACTTATTATTAAGTTTGGATTTCAAGTCATTATCACTCAAGTTTGGGTTTTTCTAAGTCATTATCACTCTTTTGAGTTTGACTAGTCCTTGTTGCACATCTTGAGTTTGACTTGGAATCCCTTATCGCTTGTAAATAAGTTTGACTTCCTTTGTAATTTCCCCTGAAGAAAATAAGATTTGTTTCTCGGGTTAAGTTGATGCTTGTTTCTCTTTATTGCATTTTGGACTTAGTGGACGTAAATATCACTTTTGCACAAACAGGAGAAAAGATAAAGAAATGGAAAGGTAATAGAAAAGGCTAATAAAATTGGTTAAAATTGGATTACAACCGACATCAAGAATTAACAATATTGATTGGACTCGGTCGGACGTTATACCGAGTCTATTGTGTCAAGGCTTGTCTTACATCAATTCATGATATTTTGATGAACTTTGAAGCGTCTCTACTTCCTTTCTTGAATTCACTTCATGATAGGAGGGAGGGGTGGCTGTTTATTCATTGCATTTATTGATCATTGTCCAAATTGTATCCGAGATCATCAAGCAATCAACTTGCTAATTGATGGTTTTGGAGATGATTCCAACCCCCTCTTGAGTATTTTTGTGATAGAGAAGGGCAAAAAAGAAAGACAAACATGGCTAGGAATACCCTGTCTGCACTGTTTCACCTCAGGTACAAAAAATAGATTTCCACAAGAAAACAAAGTATTGAATTTATTTGGGGCTCGACTGAGTCACGTTTTGGGGTCGGCAAGGCTCCAATAAATTGCAAAACAATACACTTTTAGTCGAAAGCAGTAACTAGGGGTGAAACAGAACAAATCCCAACAAGGCAGACAGAATAATTCTTGAGGAGTATCAAGCAATCATTGCATATTATTATTGTAATAAATTAGACAGCCCCTTTCATTTATTAGTCATTCGGCTTTGTAATAATTATTTATTCGGACATTTGGACATTCGGACACTCCTTCGCGAGGACAAATATGTAATAAGTTGTATGTCTTCCAACCCTCATTCTTTCTCCCTTTTATTTCACTGCTTATGATGGTTAGATTAGGGACATCATGTTTAATTAGCATTTTCCATGATTTGCATCATTCGTTTACATGCATAAAAGTTTGGCTCATCATATTATTCAAATGTCAAATTCAAACTCCTTACTTGCATGCATGCGCTATCACAGGCCTTGAATTGACTCACATGCCATACTAGTAGCCGAACCTTAATTGCACGTTGCATGTGTTATATTAGTCATTAAATTAGGATCATGCATTTTTTTTTTCTAACTATTTGCTTTCTTTTTGGACTCGCCTTCGGACATTAAGGTAAGCATTTTTGCTTTAGAATATTGCAAAGTGTGAATGCTGTCGTATCAAACATACTACCATGAGGCTAACTGCTTATTTGATATACCTGTTTGAATGCCTGTTGATGAAGGTTAATCACTTGAATTGGGATACTTTGATTCATGTATATATGAGATCACCATTTTCAGTGATATATATTCAAAACACTTTTTTTCAAAACAAACATGAAATCAAACATTCCAACTTTTCATGAAATTAGTCTATACTTGTATGTTACATATAGAACAAGAGTATATACTGTACATAAAAACCACATCATGATTAGTAGAGGCCGATCTTTGATCATGTGAGTGGGGTGTTCAATTATTGATATTCCCCTCTCATACCTAAGTTTCCGAACCAAGACACTTTTGTAACGACGGACTAATGGCCTTTGGCACGAGCCATGGGTTTCCTAAATTTCCTAGAAATAAATATTTAGGTGGCGACTCTGATATCTAGCAAGGCAGTCCATTTTTGGCATTTAATTCAAACATCAATTTTCCAAAAGAAATTGCTGGATTTGGACTCTTTTTGTGTTTTCGCTGTTTCACATTGCACTTGTGAAATCAAAATCAGAACCAACATAAGTGGAGTCTAAACTGTAAGGGCTATTCATTCTTCCGAAAGGGAGCGCGAAAAGCTAAGCTATTATGACAACCCTCGCCACTGATTACTGCTAAACTGTGACTGAACATGATAAATAATTGGTTAGACTGAAATTCTGAACTGATTGTGTGTGTATGTTGTTTTAGTACGTTCTATCTATTTGCCATTGATTTATCTGTTCATGTTTTAAGTTTCGAACTGTAACTTGAAGGCTTTATTGGCGGCCGAATCAGAAATTGATTGGTATTTCATGCTAATTAGAATTTATGTGATTTTATGGTAGGTTTAATTTAAATTTGGTTTGGAATGATTAAATTAGATTAAATAAGCTAAGTTATTAGTTGGAGTTTATTGCAATTTCGTCATTGAGTGGCCATTTCCTATACACTTGTTTGGGACTTAATTAGTACATTCCATACATCATTTCATCATCCTTCTTGAGACCAAAACTGTGAGCAAGAGAGCGAGGGTAGGAGAGCTTTGGTTTCAACAAGAGTTGCCTGGAGAATTAGAAGAATTGAAGAGTAGATTGCATAATTGAGCTTCTAGACTTGAAATTGAGGACCTAAGGTAGGATATTTATCCTTTAGTTTATGAATTCAAGTTGGTTCTTGCATGGTTCATGAGCCATTAGTGATCTAAGTCAAGAATTGGTTTAAAGAGTTGATTTGAATAGCTAAATCATGCATGCATGTACACATTGTTGAGTTTTGAGGTTGATTTCATGGAAATCCTCACATGCATGTCTATATTCTAGCTATGGTCCATGAATTCATCATGTTTTGAGTGAAGTGACTGATTTGACCAAGTATTTAAAGCTTTGGTTTCAATTGAACACTTGCATGTTACATATACATTATGTTCATGAAGTTTTGTTTGGATTTGTGTTTAATTGAACTACCTTTGGGCTTTGATTTTGCAAATTGATCTTTGAAACATGTCATATTATGAGTTTTAAAGTGTTTTCCAGAAAATTGGCCCAAAAGAATCGAATTTGATGCTTTAAATGTTGAATTTGAGCTTGGAGGTTCAATCTAGAAATTCCAGATTTTGGATCCACACTCGAGCGTAATACTTCACGCTCGAGCGTACACTCTGAGTACATGCATCCCGCTCGAGCGGGGAAAGTAACGCTCGAGCGTGAAATGCGTGTATCCAGTACTTTTCATGTGTTTACAGTCCGCTCAAGCGAGGAAATGCACGCTCGAACGAGGACTCGTGTCTCACGCTCGAGCGGAGGTCGAGCGCCCATCGAGCGTGAATTGCATGCATCCAGTACTTTTGCTTGAGTTTATAGTCCACTCGAGCGAAGGAAATCATGCTCGAGCGGAGATCCTTTGTCTGCATGTCCGTTCGAGCATAGAAAACCACGCTCAAGCGAGACCCCTGTTTTCTGAAAATTTTGAAAAGTGTTTTAAAGTATATCTTTGCATCCTCATTTCATCCTAGGCATTCCTGGGCCTAGTTTAGGGCATCTTAATGAGGCTATTGATGTAAAACCACACTGAGTCAAGATAGGGACTAAGTTGTTGATTTCCAAGTGTGTAACTTAGTGTGTGTTTGTTCTGTAACTGTGTAGGGTTGGCATCCGAGCACGCTCATTAGCTGCTTATAGCCCAGTGCTCTGTGAGTAACAATGTTGTAAAGATATGTTCAATTATGAATATTTTTTGAATGATCAACTGTTCTGTTTACTGAAACGTCATTGTCTAATGAATGAATGTTTATCCTACTTGTAAACTGTATTCGTGGTATCCATAGCAATTTACTGTTTCTGTACTGTTACTGCTACTGTCACAGAGATCTCTGTCGGTTCCCATGTTGGGAACCACTACTGTTTACTGTTATGATGGCCATCAACTGACTGTTCGGTCTGTTAAGACCTACTGTACTGTTTTGCTATGGGATGTACCACATATGACTGCTATGGTTTCTAAATGACTGATATGACTGCTTAATGACTGAAAGGACATTCATTTTTAACCTCTTTATACAATTGTTATTCACTAGGCTTTAGCTCACTGTTTATATTTATATGTAGGTGTCCAGGCACCGGATCGGAGTTAAGAGCGTTGGGTTAGCTCCCTTTTTGTCAAGCCAACCATCGCGCCTCACTTCGAGGTTCCATGTCAGTCCAAGCCAGGGCTTTTTGGGGTGTCTCAGTTCACCCTTTGGCTTCTATTCTGTAATACTGTATAAGACTTGTACTGTACTGTGCTAATTAGGGATTTGGTCCCTAACCTGAATGTTGTACATATGGTGTATATATGTTTTGCTTATGAATGTAAATATGTTACAGAAAAGTCTTTTTGCATACAGACTGTCACAGCTCATTGGATATCTTTTATTACTGTTTTGGCTTCCGCCAGCCCCTATACTCTGTATTACTGTCTTTACTGTTAAGCAGGCCTTCGGTAATCATGGATTACTAGCCGGTTACGGTACTGAATCCATAGGGGCGGGTTTGGGTCGTGACAGCTATACCCGCACGTGCGGATTACAGGGGAAGACTGGGAAGCATTCTGTCTAAAAAGCACGTAGAGGCGCACGTGCGGCGCACGTGTGGAGAGAGTCCCGTATGTGCGGCCAGGGAGCTCCGCACGTGCAGCTGTTTGGCTGCCCCGAGTTCACTTTTCTAGGTCGTTTACTCTACTCTCAGGCCTCCGTTAGCGTGTTTTACGCTCATAAATGATGTCCAATTACATTGCATAAACGTTTAACAAGAGTGATTTACATTTTAACCCATGAATCCCTAAGTTGTGAAACTAATTCGTCGAGTGTTCGATGCTTTAAATGAACGATGCTTATATCTATTTGTGTAGGTCAAACGCCTCATTCCAGTCGTCTGCAACACGAAACGGACTGTGAGTAACACTATTGAAAATATATATATGATTTAAAATTATCTTTTCTTTGCTTTAATTTATATGTTAGTCTGATATGTCTCTCATGTGAATGAATGTGTTATTCTGATGTGTTTCTCACGTAAATGAATGATTGTCCTATTTCTGAAATGTATCGTGGCATCTTTAAAATCATGTGTATTTGCCATATGTCATTCCAATAGTTACTACGATAACTTTGGCACATCTTTATATGAATACAGTTCTGTTAGTTCCATTTCATGAAACTCCTGTTTAACATGGCAATAGCTACCATATCTGATCTTCGGTCTTTATAACCGTCTGTTCGATCTCCCTGACCGCCTTATGACCGCCCGTTCGGTCTTTTAGACCACCTGTATTTACTGCTTTTGAATATACTACGCGAATATTCTATGCGAAATGTTATGCTTCTCAAGTCTCATATGAACCTGCTTAGTTTGTGTTTCATTTTGTATTATAATTATCAATCATAATCTCTTGATTCAGTTATTATTTACTGGGCCCTAGCTCACATTTTGGTATACCATGTAGGTGATCCAGCACAAGAAAAGGCGTAGTGGCGTCGGTTTTACTTTAGTTTTTGTCGAGCTAACCATTGTGCCTCACCGTGAGGTTCCCATCTACCTAAGTTTTGATGTGGCCAATGTTCACCCTTCTGTTGTGCGCCCATGTGTTTGGTCAGGAATTATTGTCCATGGGCATATCTTTTCTCCCGTTTGATTGCTTTTATTTTAAACAAACTCGTAAGAGCATGTTGTACCTCTGTATATATGTATGTGTGTATATTTATATAGCATTGTCTTTGTCTCATGTAAATTTACAGCTCATTGGACGTTTTGTTTTCTTGCATAATAGCTTCCGCTAGCCTCGCTTATTTGCTTTATTCAGTTAGGCCTTCAGTAATCATGGATTACTAGCCGGTTACGGCCCCAAACCTGTAGAGGCGGGTTTGGGTCGTGACAGAAATGGAATCACACCATTCTTAAAATGGGCAATGGATTGGCTTAATAATTTGGTTTTATTTTTTATTTTTTTTATTTTTTTTAAATGGTGTGGTAAATACTTGCACAAATGCTGTTTTTATCTATATTAATATATAGTATAGCACATTTTTGTACTATTTTCGTACCACTATCCAAAACAAATTTTGATATATGGTCTTATTTGGGAAGATGGTAGGGTTAAAATAACTCACTAAAGGATAAAATAGGCTAAAATAGTTAATAGAGCAAATTACACTAACGGTCCCTGTAGATTGGGACTTGTGCCACTTTGGTCAATGACTTTTCAACTATGATACATTTGACTCTAAATTTTAAATCTCGTTTCAAATAAGGACAATCAAAGATATTATTGCTCCATTCAAGGGAAAAGTCATCAATTTGATAAAATGTAAACTAGCATGACAAAAATAAATGTCAATTTTTTTTTAATTTTTTAAAAATTATATATACTCACCAAAGATAAAATTGTATAAAAATGATAAATCTTTTACATTTTTATTTTTTATTTATTTACCAAATTAATTTTTAATATGTGTTTTGATGGTGATCATATAATGGGTGGTTATTTTTGTTGATAGTTTTGGATGGTTATCATGTAATAGATGATTGTATTTGTTGTTAACAGATATTTTTGCATGGTTATTATGTAATTGATGCTTATTAGATTTTTAATATATAATCGATATGTTTAATATATAAATATTTTAGTTTTAAATTTTATGATTTAATGGATTGGTTTAATAATGATATTAAAGTTGTCGTCATATTTGACTTTTGAAAAAATAAAAACTAATTTAACGAAAATAAATATCAAAAATATTATTTTACAAAATTATTTATACCATCCCAAAAGATAAATTATACAAAAATTATGTGTTTTTTTAATTTTTGTTACCAATTTAATTTTTAGTTTCTTAGAAAAAAAAATCTGAAAATAGATTCTAAAAACCAAACCAAATAGAACTTTATAACCAAAAAAGTTCTAATATTATTCATTTAAAAAAAAAAAAAAAGTCATTATATTTCAAACAACACATAAGTTAACCAATATCAAATAAGTTGTATGACGATTTTACCCTTCAAATGAAGTAACAATGTCTTTAATTGTTCTTATTTGAAACAAGATTCAAAATTTATAATCAAATGTATCACAATTAAAAGGTCAGGGACCAAAGTAACTCAAGTATCAAATTATAGGGTTATTAGTATAATTCGCCTTAGTTAATAAGAGAAAATGTTACATTTAACACATAATCATTTCACTTTTTATCTTATAACTATCAAATCAACTACAAAAAAAAAATAAAAATAAATAAATAATCAACTTCCAAACACAAACTTTTTTAACTAAGCTAAAATAACTAAAAAAAATAGTCAAATAAATAGCCAACTTCCCAAATGAGGCCATAGTCTAATTTGAGTTAAATTTTTATAGGGTAAATTACACTTACGTCTCCTAAGATATTTGATAGTTACAGGAACCTCCAATGTGGTTTCAATAATTACACCAACCTTTCTTACTTTTGAAATTGTTATCAAAATTCTTCACTATTAGGCTTTTTAACAAAATTTGCTAGGGTCATGCTGATATCATACCAAAAATGAAGAAATTATCCATTAGTTATTTTATTTATTCAAATGAAAATTTTCACTCGCCTCACATGAGGTTTTGCATAAATATTATCAAAAATTCATACATATTTTACTATTATTTAATAAATTTCTTAAATTTCATACAATATTTACATTATTAAATCATTTAATGAAAAAAAAAACTTAATTTTTATTGATAAAATACTTAAAATAAATAATCTCTCTAAAATTAACATTAGATAACATCCTAATAATTTAATATCAGACTTATTTCACACCACATAAATAATCTAAAATTTATTATTTTAAATAATGCATTTATTATTTGATTTTTTTGAAAGTTAAAAAAATAGATTTATTTTTTTTCCCGGCAATTTGCATTACTTATTTATTCATATGTAAAAAAAAACCAATTATTATTTTATCTTTTCTCAATCATATTTTATTCTCAAATTTTAATTTTTATCTTTAAGTTATTAAACTTCTAGTCGATACATATTTAAAAAAACGCATGTTAATATTTCATACATGATTAAAAAAATAAAAATAGAAGTAAAAAAAAATTAATCATCTCACAATAAATTAAAATTAGTTAATATGGAATGAAAGATCAAGAAATCATTTGAGAATAATAAACAATTCAAAAAATTTGTCATTTCTTACACCTAAAATTAAAATTAATTTTTACTTAAATGGAGAAATTATTTGAGAATAATAAAATACTCAAATAATTTGTTATGTATGATACTCAAAATCTATTTCTCCGTCATTATTTATCAAATTTAAACTATTTTTATTAAATTAAATCTTAAAATTTATTTCTTACCTTCTTTAATGGTTTGAATTTTTATTTTATTTTTTGTTTATAAAAGTGCAAAAACTTGATGTGAATAAAAATAGGGTCAAGAAATTATATTTATATTTTAAAAAATTATGAAAAATAGATAATAATTTCATATATATATATATATATATATTTGATAGGGTAAATTAAATTACATTTATATATTTTTTTTAGAAAATATTTTATTTCATTGTGTGTTTAAATTAGTATTAAAGTATGATTTTTCAGTCTTATCAATAAAATTATATGAGTATTATATATACGGAAGAAGTACATTAGATAATTAAATAATGACACTTCGCTATAAATAATAATAGAACAAAATAACGGTGAGAAATTAAAAAATAAAATAAAAATTTAATCATTTATGAAGGTGAGACATTAATTTTAAGATTTAATTTGATAAAAATAGTTTAAATGAGAAAAATAAAGATGGAGAAATATATTTTAAGTATTATACAACAAATTATTGAGTACTTTAGTATTCTAAAATAATTTCTCCACCCAAGAAAAGATTAATTTTATTTTAGGTGTAAGAAATGAGAAATTATTTGAATTGTTTATTATTCTCAAATGATTTCTTAATCTTTCATTCCCTATTAGCTAATTTTAATTTATTGTGAGGCGATTAGATTTTTTACTTGTACATTTATTTTTTAATTTTTTAATAATGTAAGAATAAGCTCTTTTTTTTTTGAATATGTATCGATTAGAAATTTAACGACTCAAAAATAAAAATAAAAATTTGTTAATAATATCTTAAAAATTTATGGATAAATAATTTTCTTACATATGAATAAATAAGTAGGACAAATTATTGAAAAAAAAAAATTAATCCATTTGTTTCAACTTAAAAAAAGAAAAGAAAATTTTAATTTAAATAATAAATTTATTAATTAAAATTGATAAATATTTCTTTATTTATTACTATGAAATAAGTCTTATAAGTATTGCATTAATTATTAGGCCTTATATTAAACTATTAGGGTGTTAAATTAAAATATGTATGGATTTTTAATAATATATATGCAAACTTCAGGGAAGGTGAGTGAAAATTTTCATTTAAATGGCTTATTAATTCAAAGGGGCAATATAATGATTTTGAATAGAAAAGTAATAACATTTGTGTTAAATTGACGGATTGAGAGAATATTGATATTATCAGTGAAAGTAAGGACATGTGCTTTTTGTATTTTTAGATGATTCACAGTAACTAATTCAATTTATGAACATTTCACTTATTTGAGAAATTTCCCTAACTCGTTATGGATCAATGACGAACCAAAGCTCTCTCTTTAGGGCCATTTCCCTAAATAAGCCTAAATAGTAAGGGAATTCCCAAACTAAGCCTATTTTTCAAAGAATTCCCAAAATAGGCTAACTCGCGGTTCACAATCACTAGTTCATTTCCCCCGGAGTTGTAAAATCTTGAACTCGCTGTTACAAAATGCGAGTTTACTTAAGAACTCGCGGTTACAAACCACGAGTTTAATTAAATTTTTTTTCCTTTCATTCCAAGCACGAGTTTAATTAATTTCATCGCAAAAAAAATTTGTTCTGAACTCGCGTTTCAGAACCACGATTTCATTTTGTTTTGAAGTCGCTGTTTGTAACCGCGATTTCATCAGAAATTTTTTTTTCTTCTGTACTCGCTTTTTGTAACCGCGAGTTTAATTGAAATTTGTTCTCCTTAAGTGAAATTGTGGTTAGAAACCACGATTTTAAAACATGTATATAATCCCCCCAGCCCCGTGTTTTGTATTCACGATTTCTCTATCTCTCTCGCTCTTACTCCTCTGTGTGTTCTCTCTCTCGAGCTCTCTCGACCTGCTCTGTCTCTCTCTCGAGCTCACTGCTCTGTCTCTCTCTCGAGCTCCCTCTGTACTGTCTCTCTCGTTGGTATGCCTTCTATCATCTACTTTACTGCGAATAAATTAGCATTAGAGTTTATATTTGTTAATATATTTGTGTTTGTGAAAATGTGAATAAATTAGGGATAGGGTTCATGTATGTGGGGGTTAGGGTTAGGATTTATATTTTTGAATAAATTAGGGTTAGGGTTCATGAATGTGGGGTTAGGGTTAGGGTTTATATTTGTGAATAAATTAGGGTTATGGTTTATATTTGTGAAATTTTAAGTATAGGTAATTTGTTGAATGTGAATGTGAATGTGAATGTTGAATTTTAATTATATTTGTTGAATGTTGAATTTGTTGAATGTTGAATTTGTGAATGAAAACATATTTTAAGTATAGGTAGTTTGTGAATGTTGAATTTGTTGAATTTTTTGAATTTGAATCAAAACATATTTGTTGAATTCATAATTTGTTGAATGTTGAATGTGTTTAATTATCTGTAATAATAATAATTTTCTTGTATGAAAACAAATTTTGAATGAAAACAAATTGAAGGAATAATCAAAACATATTTTCGTTTCTTTTGAATCAAAATAAACATTTAAGGAATAATCATGCCATTCTCTTTTATTGTCATTCCAATAAATTACCTTTGTCCTATGCAGCTAAATATTTACAATAATTGTAATGCTGTTAATTAATTACATAAGAAAGAGAAACGTTAATTTGGCTGTAAAAATTATTATTAATTAGGTGATGCGGAGTAGTAATAAATTAAAATTAATAAAGTAACCAATATAATTTTGTTCGAAATTTCAATTTGTTAAGTAAGAATAAGAAATTGAAAAGTAAGGAACAAAATTTGTGATGGAAATTTTCTCATTATTTTAGCCAGGAACAAATATATATATATATTTTGGAGATAGGGATATGGCAAAATAGAAAAGTCAAATATTTCGTTTTCTTACTAAATTTTTTTTAAAGAGTGATTGTGATTGTTAATATTTTCTATGGGTGACCCTTTAAGTAGTACACTAAAATTTTATTGACAAATTAAAAATCTAACTACTTAAAATGTTGACCCAAAAAAAAAAAAAAAGAATTCAAATCTAATCGGTTTGTAAAATTGATGTCACATGCCCCTACGATAAGTAAAATTGGTTTGACTAAGTAAAATTATAGTTTACTTGAATTTCATGCCCCATTTACGATTGAATTTCATTTTCGAGTTTTTCCTCCTTAAATTTCATGACATTCCCTTTTATAAATTTGATATAAATTAATGACTTTTTAGAAGTGATTCACAAAAAAATTGATATAAACATTAGAGGTCGAATATAAACATTAGAATTTCATTTTACTTACTTAGGCTAAGTTTGGTTAGGATGAAAGTGATGGGAAGTTAGGAAAATGGAAAAAAAAAATAAAATATTTCTTGAGTTTATTTAGCATGAAAAAAAAAAAAAATCCTAACTCTATATTTTATTTTTACATGTTTATGATTTCTTCTTCTTTTTTTCCCCCTCCTTTTGGAGATATATGATGGAGATAGACTCATTGAATAGTAATCTGTAATCAAACACTAGTATTTTGTTTGAATGATTGGGTTGGATTATTTTTGAATATTTTTGGACATTTAGATATGTTTTGTTGGATGGATTATAAACTTTTGAAGTGTATTGGTTGATTTCTCCTCACAATGCTTGGCTGAAACTTTTGAAGTATATTGAATCTGTTGATATATATTTTTTTATGAGGGTAAATTACACTCACCTCCCTTCAGATTTTTGACAAATACAGGAACCTCCTCTGTGGTTTTAATAATTACAAAAACCTCCCATACTTTACCTGACATTGTACAGATTCCCTATTTTTTGACTTCCGTTCACAAAAGTAACAGAAATTGCTGATGTCATCAAAGATATATGCTGAAATTTTTACAATGCCCTCAAGTTTCTTATTGAGAAAACCACAGGGGAGGAAACCTGTACGTCGTTTGTGTAATTTATCTAAAGAAGACCTTTATCTAAAGAAAATCACAGGGAAGTTTGTTTAAACACATGAAAACATTTTTTGAAACCACATGGGAACTTTATGTAAAGAAGAACTTTATTACATATGAACAGATACTTAATTATGTTTTCATGTAAAAAAGAACAACCACAGTTCTAACAAAGAGCAGCCACAGAACAGATACATGTATATAAACACATGAAAACATATTTTGATTTGTAGCAAAGAAAATAAAATCCAATTAAATTAATTTCTAAATTTGTTTAACAAATATATATATACACACAGTAAAACATGGGAAGAATTTTGTTTTTCTTCTAACAGATATATATCCATACAAATATATTGACAGATATATGTATATATATAGAAATATATAAACATGGGAACAATTTGTTTATCAGAAGTATGTTTGTATATGTACATATATTTTTATGTATATACATATACACTTGTTTGAATTTTCAGCAAAGAATTGAAACCCATGAAAATGTATTTTGATTTCTAGCAAAGAAAATAAAATCCAATTAAATTAATTTGTAAATTTGTTTAATAGATATATGTATTTCTATACACACATTCAAACATGGGAAGAATTTTTTTTTTTTTCTTCTAACAGATATATATACATACAAATATATAAACATGGAAACAATTTGTTTACCAAATGTATGTTTATATAAATACATATATTTTTATATATATACATATACACTTGTTTGAATTTTTAGCAAAGAATTGAAACCCAACATATATTTATATATACATATATATATATTTCGCCGTCTGTTTGGATTTCAAAAATCAAACATTACAGAGCACATTCTAGATCTACACTAGCTAATCTAAAGCAAAAAATTTGAAGTCGTCATGGAAAATGCTATTATGAAAACATTTGATATAAAAAAAACAAAAAAATTATTTAGGAATTATGTTTGAAAAAATGAGTCCTTCTCGATAATTTTTGAAATTTTTTGACTCATCCTACACTCAAATGAAAATTTTTGATTTATAAAATGAAAAAATAAAAAATGAATGAAATGAGTCATTCTCGATAAAAAATAAAAAATTGTAAAAATGAAAAAAAAAAAATTGATTTATAAAATGAGTCATTCTCGATAATTTTTATCCACTTGAGCGAAATTCAATTGACTTATTCTTTATGCGCCTGGATTATGTTTATTCAATTAAGTTATAACTTTTTAAGTCATCCTACACTCATAACTTTAAGTCATCCTACACTCATAACTTTTTAAGTCATCCTACACTCATAACATATTTTGATTTATGTTTATTCAAATGAGTCATCCTACACTCATAACTTTACCTACACTCAAAGTAACAAGATTAACAACTTACACTTATAAGTTTATGTAAATTACTTAGATTTATAATTTATCAATCACCTAAATCAATTTACATCAATTATATTTATTTAATGATTACAAATGTTGTTACTTTATAATTTGTAATCATTTTTTTATAATTTATACAAAAATAAACCAAAATTAATAAAAGATTTTTAGGGTTTTTAAACCTAAAACTTAGCGGAATTATATTTAATGTGCAGAATAGCATGATCTTAATCATAATAAGTAATGTAAAAAGCATAACAGAAGAGCATGATGTTAATTTTGTATGTGTTGTAAGATGTTTTTCTTAAAAAGCTAAAAAATCTAAAGCATTATCATTATTTTAGCTCATATCTTAATTAAAAAATCAATAATGATTGTTGGCTTATAATTGATGATTACTTAAATAAAGTTTTTGCGTCACAAGTAATTGTAATTGAATGAGTAGAATTTCATATAATTATTTTACAAGTACAAGGAGATATAAGTATATTGTTGCTATTTTAATGTTTTTTGTCTTAATTGAAGCAAGTATATGGATACTGTTCCAATTATTTTCTACTGGAGGGGAAACATAATTCGGGATCCCGATGAAGGCGTATCATATGATGCTGAGCCGAAAGGGATATATGCGGTGCAAATTGGCACCACGCTTAGCAATTTAGAGGAGATGTTTACGTCAAAGGTGGCAAGTTACGGGGAAAGTGTCCGATTAACCTTCAAATGTAGATATCCTTATCGCCAGTGGCAACAACACAGTAAATATAAGATATTACCGATCAATGACGATGAGGCGTTGAACACCGTATTAAGTATCGGTGCAAATTTTCAAGCGCCAAATTGTTTGGAAGTCTACATTGAGAAACAGATTGTACATAATATCCCGAACATGACACAGATGGATTCTCATCCGTTTACTACATTACTAACGCATGGGATTGACACAACAGCGTTTCAGTCTCCTATGTATGACTCGGATCAATGTTATCCACTGGGCTACACACAACAGTCATTTCAGGGCCATGGTGTAGAATCAAGTTCACATGGTGGATATGGTTATGAATTTGACAATAACACACAAGATGTGCCCACATGCAGCCATCATACCACTCCGGTTGAAATTGCTGGTAATATGGCTGAAACAGTGAACGAGGTGCAGTTTGCTGACAGTGACATGTACGGTCCTGATGTCGCCCTAAACGATGATGACAATGAAATGTGTGATGAAGAAAATGTAGTAGGCGGATCAGATGATGATGATGATGAAGAATATGATGCCCAGGCTCCTGTTGACCTTGAAAATGCCCCCATTCCACCTAGAGTTGAAATCCCTTTCTATGACAACATTCACATGGGTGGTGATTTTGACATTAGTACCCGTGATGTCGTTCCCCGTAACCGGATCTGGAGCGCTGAAAATCCAGAGTTGGACAGAGGAATGGTTTTTGTTGATAAGAAGCAACTTCTACATGCTGTGAAATTGTACCATGCAACAAATAATCGAGAGTATAAGGTCGTAACCTCCAAGCGAGACCTGTGGGTGTCTGCTTGCAAGCACGACTGCAGTTGGTGGTTGCGGGCATCTCTTAGTAGGAAACATGGTCTTTTTGAAATTAAGCAGTACAGGGGTCCTCACCATTGTTTATACCCACGAATGAACAGGGACCACACTAATATTAGCTCCAGTTACATTGCTTCTCATATTTTGGGACAAGTTGCGGTTAGTATAAAAAATAAATGTTTACATATATATACATATTTGTTTGTTTATAGTGTTCACATCCAGATAATCCAACTCATATTTGATTGTTGTATGCAGAATGAACCTGATATGCCAATTAAGAATGTCATCGAAGATATAAAAAAGACCATGAACTATAGTATATCATACAAGAAGGCGTGGCATGCAAGGGCAAAGGCAATTAAAATAGTATTCGGTGATTGGGATGAATCATATAGACAGTTGCCTAAATTCATGCATGCATTACAGACATCTAATCCTGGCACCATCGTGACATGGAAGCACAGATATACCGGGCATACAACCAGTATGCCCGTCTTCCACTTTGTTTTCTGGTCTTTCAAACCCGTCATCGATGGCTTTAGATATTGTAGGCCTGTGATAACTATAGATGGTACATTCTTATACGGTAAATACACTGGTGTGTTACTGGTAGCAACGATTGTCACTGCCAATAGCAAAATATTACCGCTTGCATTCGCTGTTGTCGACAGGGAGAGTTTGGAGTCTTGGTCGTTCTTCATTCAAAATATCAAGGAACATATTGTCATGGACCGACAGGGAGTGACTTTGATATCTGATCGAGCTGAGAGTATTTTAGCTGCTGTGAGGCGGCATTGGCTGAATCCTTCCCTCCAATTTGTTGGATATCATCGGCACTGCCTTCGACATGTTTGCAGTAACTTTAACACACAGTTCAGAAATAAGGAGCTCAAACAACTTCTATGGAAAGCAGGGAGTGCTGATCAACGACGAAAGTGTAATGCTTACTTAGATCAGATACAGACTATTAACCAAGAAGCCATCATTTGGGTCCGCAAGATGAATCCTGAGGATTGGGCCCTTGCATATAACGGTGGATATCGCTGGGGGGTATTGACCAGTAATGATGCAGAGTGCTTCAATAGCGTCTTGAAAGGTGCAAGGAACTTACCTATTTCAGCTATGGTTGAATTTACATTTCGACGACTCGTCAAATATTTTGACGAGATGGGAGCCCAAGCTGAAACTGATGTACGCAATGAGTTCCAATACCCTAGAGAGATGCAAAGAACTATGGAGGAGGGTATCGCAAGGGGAAATAGTTTCACGTTGATATCGTATGACAGGTTAGTTTGTAATGTGAACAAATTATTATTATTATGTTGTCAAGTTAATTACACCTAAAAACATGAACTTCATTAGTTTGTATCAATATTGTCTTATAGGCCCCGCCGTGTATTTGAGGTGCAAACATCTTTTCGCCGTGGACAAGGTCGCAATAGACAGGTTGTGCGGATGAATCAACCCACGTGCAGTTGTGAAAAATATGAGATAAGACACTATCCATGTTCCCATATGCTCGCTGTAATGTCTGAATGCGGTGACAATCCATTCCAGTACGTTGATCCAGTATATAGGCTTCCTGTATACATGAGAGTTTGGGAAACTAAATTCAATCCATTACCGCATCAAGATTATTGGGATGATCCGCAGTGGACCTTATTGCCTAATGACCTTCGTCTGCGAGAAGTAAAACGGGGTCGTACATCTATGGCTCGTATTCCGAATGAGATGGATATATCAGACAGGCGTTTGACAGCTCGTTGCAGTGAGTGCCACCAGACAGGTCATGACAGGCGAACATGTCCGGCGCGACTTGGTCGATGAAGACTGTAATACTTACATGTTGTAATATATCATTTTCAAATTCTTCATTTGTAATGGATCATTTAATTATGTTTTTTTCAATTCTTTCTTTACCTATCTATTTTGAATGTGTATTAGAAAATGTGTACTTGATTGAAAAATGTGTAATGCAAAATTAAAAATGTGTATAATTTATGCAAACTTGTATAATTTTTTGAAAATGTTTACTAGTTTTTCACCGTCTACTTGATTCGAAATGTGTATTACAAGCTTCTATATTTAATCACGTAGTTCTTTTATCATTTCAAAATTTCATATTTTCGAATATAGTTAATATCGAATGCTATATAAATTAAAAAAATTACAAAATTTGAATTTAAAAAAATTAACCTATTAAAAAAATTAACCTATTATAAAAAATTAACCTATTATAAATTAAAATTTTATAAATTACAAAATCAATATTTAAGTTTTGTCAAATATGCCATAAATGTAATCATTAATTTCGAAATGCCTTCGTGTAAGTGGCACATAAATTTATCTTTTCTCGGAACCATAACATTTACTTTATTGTATTTTACATCGTTAAGTACAAAATCAATAATTACAGTTTTTTCTGTTATTATATTATGATTAAATGAGATTTTGATATGGATGATCTAATATTTCAGTTGTACAGGCTTCATGGCACATGTACCTGAGGAGGTTCCACTGTTCAGACAGGCACATCGGGCTGACAGTATGTGGGATCGTCCGGTATGCAATAACGTTTGTTGGACTTTACGCCTACAATTAAAATACCTTGCATTTTGTTGTATATTTCGGGATAATGTTAGTATTTAAACTGATAATTCTTTTGTGCAAGATGAGGCACGCACAGTGTTGACATGCCGTCGGGCAGATGGTGGATTGTGGGACCATCCGTTGGACCATAGAGTCTTGCAGTATCTATTACGCGCAGGATTCTATGGTGTGTATCGTATCGGGTACATTCGACTGGACCACGCACTCATCACTGCTCTGGTCGAGAGGTGGCGCACAGAGACTCATACATTCCATTTCCCGATCGGGGAGGCCACAGTCACGTTGCAGGACGTATCTGTCCTATATGGTCTTCGGATTGATGGCCGAGCAGTTACTGGAGTTGACCCATCTTTCGCGACGGAGCAGTGGATAGCCTTATGTGCTGAGCTATTGGGAGTAGCACCGACACCAGCAGATTTACAGGCAGGTAGAGTGCGGGTTAGGTGGTTGGCGGAGCACTTTGCTCATCTTCCAGAGCATGCTCCAGATGAGTTGGTACATCAGCATACCCGAGCATATATTCTGTGGCTTATTGGGGGGGTACTTCTCCCTGATAAGTCACAGAACCTGGTCAAGCTGATGTACTTGCCATTGCTGAGAGACATTGAGGAGATTGGGCAGTACAGCTGGGGTAGCGCGGCTCTGGCATGGTTGTATAGGATGCTATGTCGAGCAGCGCAGGTGGGTACGAGGGAGATTGGAGGACCACTTGTGTTGCTACAGGTTAGTAACAATTTTATTACATGTCAATTCATATTGTATATCATATATCAGTATTGTAATTGTGTTCAAACTATTGCAGATTTGGGCATGGGAGAGATTGATTCGCATTGCCCCGTCTAGGCGGCAACAGGTTGGTCCTGGCGAGCTTACTATAGGTGAGGGGGACATGCAGATGCCCACCGGACCGCGAGGTAGCCGGTGGAGGGTTGACATGGGCCACGAGGTCGTCTCGACCCACGTAGTGGTAGTTTATAGAGACCAGCTGGACCGGATGATTGAGGGAGAGGTATGAAATTTTTTGATTGCGTTTTAGTTGTCTTCTTCAGTGTATGTGTTTTGAGTTCACGAGCAAAATTTAATTTATTTGTCGTCATTGTAGTTTATCTGGCAGCCCTATGCTGGGGTCCTCGATACGCTCCCCGATTACTGCCGACTGGGTGAGGAGATATGGATGGCGAGAGTGCCACTTATTTGTTTTGATGTGGTTGAGTGGCATCTCCCCCATCGTGTCCTCCGACAGTTTGGTCGGGTGCAGTCCGTACCGGATCGGTTCGACACTGAGTGGCAGTTGCACGTCACTGATAGGCGTGGCCGAGCTGGCACTGACTGGCATCTGTTTTATATGCCATATATACAGTTGTGGGATGGCCGCCGGGACAGTATTGTACAGGCTGACTACAGCGATGAGGTGCTCCCCTCTTCCGACCCTTACATGTTGTGGTATCGGCGACATACACACCTACTAGTCGGGAATCCGAGCCACGTGTCTGAGTCTGGATATCAGGGAGTTGGGCCTTATCTTGAGGCATTGGTGAGTATCATATTATGTGTCAGATAATTATTAAAATCATACTTGCTTTACTTTCAGTCAACTGTAGCCTAATAATACGTCTGCATGTCTGTTCAGGTGGCTGGAGCTGGGAGGGTGTTTCACTTGGCTGAGGACTCCCATTTGAGACGTGACGGACAGCATGCCTTGGAGGCCGTTGCAGAGATCCGGGAGTTATTGTACCAAGCATTCCAGCTTGCCCATCGGGGAGATCGTTTGCATTTCGGCCACTACGGTGTACACACTTTAGCAGCTGCTCCAGATACATCAGCGCCGTCCACGTCAGCGCCTTCCACTTCAGCGCCTGCGACATCAGCTCCTTCGACATCAGTCACACCACCACATACTACCCCATTGATATCTGCAGATTCTCTCGGCGTACTTCATACGGAGCATACTGGCATACCTTATATGCCTGACCCTGATTGGACACCGCCCCCATACATGCATGACGTTCTTACCCCACCCACCCAGTTACCACCACCAGACAGTTCCACCGCGACCATGAGTACACATGATGTAGTTCTCACTGGCATCTCCCACGTTGATGCTGAGGGCCATATTGAGCCCCCTCCCAGAGGGCGCGGGAGAGGTCGAGGTGTTCGTCGTGGCGGACGTCGCGGCAGAGGTCGGGGTGCGGGCAGAGGCAGAGGTCGAGCTCCAGCTGCAGATCGTGATACAGTTGCACTAGATGCTGGAGTTTCACAGCTCACAGCAGTATCCGATCTTCTGCCACAGACAGGATCAGGGGCAGCACATGCAGTAGAGGGGGGGTCACAGTCACAGGCTCCACAGGATACGCATTTCCGATTTGGGGAGCCAGATATTCAGAGAGTCTACCGCAGGAGACCGAGGAGGGAGGTCCACGGTCGGGGTTGTGGGACTGGGGGCAGGTTAGGGCATTAGCGGGATGTGATGTGGAGTGTATAGTTTATTTTATTTATATTTTTTGTTATAATTTTTGTATACCAAACTTGTACAGATGATGTAAATGTATCTTACTTATTTATTCGGAAAATATAATTTTACAATTTTGTTGTTCTTACAATTTTGTTTACCAAACTTGTACAGATGATGTAAATGTATCTTACTGATTTCCATAAAAATGAAAACGAAAACAAAAAGGAAACAAAATAAATATCTAAACACGCACATAATTTTGTTTTCCCTTTTCTTTCACTTTTCTGAATGATTGCATTCATTGTCTTCTTTTCATGTACAAACCAATGATAACCAAACAAGTATTTGAACTACTTGTTATATGAACATGTACTTCATTAAGTATCATTATTATATTCCACATCAATAATGCATGAAATAATGAAAGTGTAGTTCAAGTAGCGTTCTTCAAAATAACAATAACGGAGAGAAAGCAAAGGTAGAATGACAAGAACTATTCGAAAACAATGGAAATATCTCCCTTCATTGATAAGTGGTGGATAAGCATTACAAATTGCATGCATTACATAAATGGTTTGGGCGTTCATCCAAACAATTTCATTCATTATCATCATCATCTGACATCTCAATATCAGATTCATACATAACATCCATGCTCCAGGCGTAGTACTGGTGTGCATCATCCATTAACCCATCTTCGGCACGCTCATTTGCGGTCTTCATTAGTCCGGACCTTTGCAAACGTTGGGTCATGCGATTAACCTCGTCGCGGATACGATGCAATGCCCTTTGCAACAACTGGGGAGTGTCAGTTGGCATACGCATGGCTAACCGACGAGGAAATTTAAGATTAACTTCACGACATAGCTCAACGAGAACGTTTGCTCGAGTTTTGCGAAATTCCCACTCAGCTCTCATGGTATTGACGGTGGCACGTGAGTAACGCAAATTTGGATTCATTGGGTATTCAAATTCATCTCCATCTGCAACCCAATAGCGACCTATTGCTGAATATAGATCAACCACCGTATATTTCATGATGATATTGCTCGAAATAGCTGTAAAACTTTTGTTGTGGTATGATGCGATATTTATACCATATAAACACATGGTAGTTGTATGTATGAAATTATTGTAAAGAACTATGCATCAGAGTTGTCACGTCAACTTTTATGACCTGAACAACTATCCATCAACTTAATAGGAGTTGTCACTTCGACTTTTATGAATTGCATTATTTATTGTTATTCCAAAACAAAAAGTAAAAACCTAAAAAAAATAATAAAATAAAAACCAAGCTGATTAACCGACTAAACGTCTGAATTAGTCAAATTTCTGTGCATGAAATTTTTTTAAAAAAATAAATGTGAAATTACAATTTAAAAATCTTTAAAATATTTTTAATTTTTTTGAAATGTGTTGCAGAAATTTCTTTACTTTTAACGTGTATTGACATATTTATTAATTAGTTGTTACTTTGTTATGACACCCCCTCAAAATTTTAATGGATTGCATAATTCACAAGGGCACAGTAGGTATGGTATGATAATAAATTGTAGCTCGACGCAGTGATACGTCCAATATTTGTCAGTGATGCTCACCAATTACTTGAACCGGTGTAATAATTTGGATGCTTTGTTTTTTCCTCAGATGCTATGTCACTTTGTGCAGCGATGCAGTGATGCATCTGACTTTGTGCAGTGATGCAGTGATGCATGCCACTTTATGCAGTGATGCAGTAATGCATGTGACTGTCTGACTTTGCCATGCTTATATAATTGGTCACTTTTTTCCTCACATTTCGTGATGCATGTGACTTTCTGCAGCGCAAGTAAATGTTTTTTTTTTTTTTTTTATCACATTTCAGAATTCATGTAAGTCACATCAATACGATCACATGGCAATAGTGTTGATAAACAATTATGTGATGGACTAAAGAAGTAAAGTGTAATTTACCGAAAAAAGCAAAAAATGCAAAGAGGAGAAAATGAGATGAAGAATATTACTTTAAAACAAAGAAAATTTAAGTATTTAATTTATAATTTTTTAAAAACACCACTTTGTACTGAATTCGTCAATTCCAAGTGACTACTTACTGTATGGAAAAAGTAAGTATGAAAAAATAGTTTCATGTAGCGATATGACAACTCACTGCATGTTGTTTTATTTGACAACTCACTGCTCCAATATGAAGGGATTGCATTGTCATCATTTGGCCTACAATTATGATTTTATGTGAGAAACACGTCCGTGACTACATCAAAGGTACACAAAGTCACGGGTACTCAGTATTGCATGAAATGAAAAGCAAAAAAATAATATCACGGGTATCACTTGTTCCACAGTGCCCCAGCATGCGTTATCGTCACTAGATCATCTCTAGTTAACCCTCAGTATGATGTCTATAAATAGCAACACCCCCAGTATGATGTTTGTTCAAGTCATAACAATAGTAATATATCTACAATTACTATTATTATTTGTTTGTTTATTTTATGAACAATGTCTTCGAGAGGTGCAGGAAGTTCACGCCAGCAAAGAAATCCGAAAGTATGGCTGCTACCTCCATTTACTTATGACTACAAGAGCGAAAAGTACTCGAGTCCGAAGGATTATTATGCTGGTATCCGAGCAGAGTGGGCGTTCAGGGTAACGGAGCAAGCAGGATTGTTTAATGATCTACGTAACTTTGGGGCACCGGTACCTCATCGTCGTTCATTGACCATGGCTAGACGAAATGTGAGTGAGTATGAAAAAGCAGTTACCAGAATTAAGAAGGAGAACAACAGAATGTTGATGCGGAGATGTCGACATTTCATGCTTCAATTAGCCACCGAAATGGCAGAAGCAAGCAACAGAGATTTGAAAATGATTGAGCGAAATAATGTCTTAAACAATGAAAAATATCTCTCTGACTACTACATGTCAGATGAGGAATGAGAAATCAAACACCTTTATCTTTCATATATGTTTGTATGTTGTCTCATATCTTCGTTACATGAGTGTGACACAATGTTGTTGTTCATCTAACGTACGGATGTATTTCAAGTATTTGTTTTATGAACTTCAAGTTTATGAAATAACTACATTTATAACTGCACATTTAGTAGTTCATGACTTTCTTTATTGAATTGCAATAAGTTAAGGAATGTTCTGGATTAACGAATGGATTAATGTATGTTGAATTATGTGAATACTTAAAACACATAAAACAGAACAGGTAGCTCGGTGAAAAGCTTCCTTAACTGGGGCTCGTGAAATAGGGATCATGTACGTAAAGAATTTCAATGTCCATCGGGAAAGAAGAAAGGGTCGCCTTCCAATTCCTAGAAGTCCGGTCAAAATGATGACTCTGTTAACGAATGGGGGGTTGACAGATAACTAAACTTGGGGGGGCTGGACAAACAAGCTCAAAGCCAATGGTTGGTCCAGTTGGGGAACTAAATAAAGTTCATACAAACGAACAACCGCGTTGAACAACACATAAAACAGAACAGGTAGCTCGGTGAAAAGCTTCCCTTAACTGCGGCTTGTGAAATAGGGATCTTGTACATAAAGAATTTCAATCTCCATCGGGAAAGAAGAAAAGGGTCGCCTTCCAATTCCTGGAAGTCCAGTCAAAATGATGACTCTGTTAAGGAATGGGGGGTTGACAGATAACTAAACTTGGGGAGCAAGAAGGAATGGGGGCTAGACAAACAAGCTCAAAGCCAAGTGGTTGGTCCAGTTGGGGAACTAAATTTAAAACCCATTGGTTTTACTTGATTTGCTTATCAAAATCACTATTTACAATTAATTATACACAAACAGATTTACCTCAACACCAAGTATGTGGGATTCTCAATTCAGAAAGTCACATGGCAACAGTGAATTCACTGATTTACCTTACAGTGAGCATGCCCTTATTTTGTCGGTATATGCAGCTGGATTGTCAAGACATGTGACTTCGTGCACAGACTTTGGTTTTCTCGATTTATTACTCAATTTTTTTATTACAATGACAACTCAACACCATTTTGATATATATGGAATCTCAATTCAGAAAGTCACATGGCAACAGTGAATTCACTGATTTACCGTCAGTGAGCATGCCCTTATTTTGTCGGTATATGCAGATGGATTGTCAAGACATGTGACTTCGTGCACAGACTTTGGTTTTCTCGATTTATTACTCAATTTTTTTATTACAATGACAACTCAACACCATTTTGATATATATGGGAATCTCAATTCAGAAAGTCACATGGCAACAGTGAATTCACTGATTTACCTTACAGTGAGCATGCCCTTATTTTGTCGGTATATGCAGCTGGATTGTCAAGTCATGTGACTTGGTGCACAGACTTTGGTTTTCTCAATTTTTTGCTAAATTTTTTAATTATAATGACAACTCAACACCAATTTGATATATGTGGGAATCTCAATTCAGAAAGTCACATGGCAACAGTGAATTCACTGATTTACCGTCAGTGAGCATGCCCTTATTTTGTCGGTATATGCAAATGGATTGTCAACACATGTGACTTGGTGCACAGACTTTGGTTTTCTCGATTTGTTGCTCGATTTTTTTATTACAATGACAACTCAACACCATTTTGATATATATGAGAATCTCAATTCAGAAAGTCACATGGCAACAGTGAATTCACTGATTTACCTTACAGTGAGCATGCCCTTATTTTGTCGGTATATGCAGCTGGATTGTCAAGACATGTGACTTCGTGCACAGACTTTGGTTTTCTCGATTTATTACTCAATTTTTTTATTACAATGACAACTCAACACCATTTTGATAAATATGGGAATCTCAATTCAGAAAGTCACATGGCAACAGTGAATTCACTGATTTACCGTCAGTGAGCATGCCCTTATTTTGTCGGTATATGCAGCTGGATTGTCAAGACATGTGACTTCGTGCATAGACTTTGGTTTTCTCGATTTATTACTCAATTTTTTTATTACAATGACAACTCAACACCATTTTGATATATACGGGAATCTCAATTCAGAAAGTCACATGGCAACAGTGAATTCACTGATTTACCGTCAGTGAGCATGCCCTTATTTTGTCGGTATATGCAGTTGGATTGTCAAGACATGTGACTTCGTGCACAGACTTTGGTTTTCTTGATTTATTACTCAATTTTTTTATTACAATGACAACTCAACACCATTTTGATATATATGGGAATCTCAATTCAGAAAGTCACATGGCAACAGTGAATTCACTGATTTACTTTACAGTGAGCATGCCCTTATTTTGTCGGTATATGCAGCTGGATTGTCAAGTCATGTGACTTGGTGCACAGACTTTGGTTTTCTCAATTTTGTTACTCGATTTTTTTTTTTACAATGACAACTCATTTCTTATTAATATATATGTAAGATTCTCAATTCAGAAAGTCACATGGCAACTGTGAATTCAGAAAGTCACGTGACTTCGTACAGAGTATTTGCTTTTCTCTGTTTTTTCAATGTACTGACAACTCATACATTGTTCATTTATGTGGGATTGTCATGCAGAGTCATCTTTCTAAAGTCGTTCATAACCAACTATATAAACGAGTAAAGGTGAAGACACAACCTTACAACTCATTTCGCCCTACAAAATTATCATTTATTTGCTTTACAAAATTAGCATGGCTACATGGTTCATGGGAGGGAGTGGTGGGAATCGCAGAGGTGGTACGAACTTGCAAAGGGGTGAAAGTTCACGACGAGGAGGGGGGAGGGGAAGTGGCGATGCTGAAGATGAAACACCATTTCCTTTGTTAGATGCCTCTTGTGCTTATCATGATAGGTTTGGGAAGCGACATTTTGTCATGCCCAAGTACTATCGAGATCCATGTGGTTTGGTGGAGGATCCATCAGAGAATCAAACAGGATATGGTTATGCAAATGCTAGACTTCTGAAGTGGCCCGCACTATTTATAGAGCGAGTGCAAAATGAAAGGTTATGTCGGGAAAGACAACTGAAGGTGCCAAAAGCACGTTCTGTTGAGATCCAAAAAGAAGATCCTGATAATGTTGATCGACTATGTCAAAGACTACAACGTGAGATTTCTCAAATGGGTCGTAGGTTGGCCCGCGATATGCAGCTACTCATAGTTAAGAAGGATGCCCAGAAGAACAAAACAGAACCAAATGATGCGGCTATCAAGGCTATCATGGAGGATCCTCAGCTTGTCTCTGACGCTGAGCTTTCGGATTGTTCAGACTCTGAGCCACCTACCGATTTAAGCGCGAATTAGGTGTTAATGTCTACACTTTGGCAATATTAAGTCATGCATTCATATGTAATGTCTGTGTTAGAGTAAGTGTTTCCGTAATGAGTTTGTCAGATTGTCTGCCTAATATTTGTCTGTCTAACTTTTATGTTTATCTACGTATTGTGTGTTCAGTTCATGGTGTCCACAATGTATTCTTATCCGAGACTTATGTCTGTACTACTTATGTGTTTTTTCTTCAAGGTTTTATGAATTACATTATCACCTTCTAACCTAAAACAAAGACAACAGAAAAAAAAAATTATTTAAATGAAAACGGCTTTAGTAAAGCCAAAACAAATTTCTGAATAACACATTCTAACCCAAAACAAAGACAACAGAAACAATAAAAATTAAAAAACTTTACATGAAAATGGCTTTAGTAAAGCGAAAATAGATTTATGAATTACATTATCACCTTCTAACCCAAAACAAAGATAACAGAAAAAAAAATTATTATTTACATGAAAACGGCTTTAGTAAAGCCAAAACAAATTTCTAAATAACACATTCTAACCTAAAACAAATACAACAGAAAAGAAATAAAAAATAAAAAACTTCACATGAAAATGGCTTTAGTAAAGCAAAAATAAATTTATGAATTACATTATCACCTTCTAACCCAAAACAAAGACAACAGAAAAAAAAATTATTATTTACATGAAAACGGCTTTAGTAAAGCCAAAACAAATTTCTAAATAACACATTCTAACCTAAAACAAATACAACAGAAAAGAAATAAAAAATAAAAAACTTCACATGAAAATGGCTTTAGTAAAGTGAAAAGAAATTTATGAATTATATTATTACCTTCTAACCCAAAACAAACACAAGAACAACAAAATAAATTTACTTTAGTCAAACAAAAAAAAAATGCTGCATTACACATTCTAACCCAAAATAAAAGACAAAATAATACATGAGAACGGTTTTAGTAAAATAATTTTAACCTAAAAATTTATTCTGAAATACATTATCACCAAAATAATGACAAAAGAGAAAAAAAAAAAACAAATTTTCACTTAAAACAAAGTAAAACAAAAAAATTTATGTTAAAAATAAAAATTCACTTAAACTCGCAGTTAGAAAAAGCGAGTTCAGAAGAAAAAAAATTTGTGATGAACTCGCTGTTCCAAAAAGCGAGTTCAGAAGAAAAAAAATTTCACTTAAACTCGCGGTTACAAACAGCGAGTTCAGAAGAAAATTTTTTTTTGATGAAATTGCGGTTACAAACAGCGACTTCAAAACAAAATGAAATCGTGGTTCTGAAACGCGAGTTCAGAACAAATTTTTTTTGCGATGAAATTAATTAAACTCGTGCTTGGAATGAAAGGAAAAAAAATTTAATTAAACTCGCGGTTTGTAACCGCGAGTTCTTAAGTAAACTCGCACTTTGTAACAGCGAGTTCAAGATTTTACAACTCCGGGGGAAAAGTGTTGAACTCACGATTGTGAACCGCGAGTTAGCCTATTTTGGGAATTCTTTGAAAAATAGGCTTAGTTTGGGAATTTCCTTACTATTTAAGCTTATTTAGGGAAATGCCCCCTTCAATGTGACTTTCTCAGGGGCATTTCCCTAAATAAGCCAAAATAGTAAGGGAATTCCCAAACTAAGCCTAATTTTGAAAGAATTCCCAAAATAGGCTAAATTGCGGTTCACAATCGCGAGTTCAACACTTTTCCAATAATCTCGCGTGAAGTCTAGGTAAAGTTAAACTCGTTGTTACGAAACGCGAGTTTGATTAAGAACTCGCGGTTACAAAACGCGATTTTATCAAAAAAAAATTTCTTCTGAACTCGCTGTTGTAAACCACGATTTTATAAAAAAAAAAAATTTCCTGAACTCGCTATTTCGAACCACGCTTTTTGACCAATTTTTTTTTTTTTTTTGGAACTCGTGGTTGTAAACCACAAGTTTAATTGAAACCCAATTGCACTCACGCACACTCCTCACAGCCACAGCCACAGCCACAGCCACACCACACCACACCACACACTCTCTCTCCCTCTCTCTCTGACACATCACTCACACACACATCACACTTACATCAAAGTAAAAATAAATAAATTTTAAGAATTAAATAAATATAAATAAATAAATAATGTTTAAAAATAAATAAATTTTAATAATTAAACCCTAAACTTTAAAATACAAAAAAAAAAAATTTTTTATCTCTAAACACTAAAGTAGTGTTTGATAACGTTTACGTTTTCAATTTATGTTTACAAAAATTTTATAAACTGATTTTTGTTTATTTTTACAAAAACATAAATTACAAATGCGTTTGGTTTGAACAAAATATTTAAAAAAATTAAAAAACATAAACTAAAAAATATATTTGTTCAAGCTTAAAATATTTATATTTATATTTATTATTTATGACAATGACATCACACATATTATAATTGAAAAAAAAATTAATTAAAAAAACAATTGAAAAAAATCCAATTGGAAAAAAAATTATAATTGGAAAAATATATTAAATATATTAATTGGAAAAATATATTAAATTTAATTGGAAAAAAATTTAAATATATTATAATTGGAAAAATATATTAAATATATTAATTGGAAAAATATATTATAATTGGAAAAATATATTAAATATATTATAATTGGAAAAATATATTAAAAAATTTTAATTGGAAAAAAAGTAATATATTTTTCCAATTAAATTTTTTTCAATTGTTTTTTTAATTAATTTTTTTCAATTATATTATTTTTCCAATTATAATTTTTTTCCAATTTGATTTTTTTCAATTGTTTTTTTAATTAATTTTTTTTCAATTATAATATGTGTGATCCCCATTGTCATAAATAATAAATATAAATATAAATATTTTAAGCTTGAACAAATATATTTTTTAGTTTATGTTTTTAAATTTTTTAAAATATTTTGTTCAAACCAAACGCATTTGTAATTTATGTTTTTGTAAAAATAAACAAAAATCAGTTTATAAAATTTTTGTAAACATAAATCGAAAACGTAAACGTTATCAAACGCTACTTTAGTGTTTAGAGATAATTTTTTTTTTTTTTTGTATTTTAAAGTTTAGGGTTTAATTATTAAAATTTATTTATTTTTAAACATTATTTATTTATTTATATTTATTTAATTCTTAAAATTTATTTATTTTTACTTTGATGTAAGTGTGATGTGTGTGTGAGTGATGTGTCAGAGAGAGAGAGGGAGAGAGAGTGTGGTGTGGTGTGGCTGTGGCTGTGAGGAGTGTGCGTGAGTGCAATTGGGTTTCAATTAAACTCGTGGTTTACAACCACGAGTTCCAAAAAAAAAAAAAAAAAATTGGTCAAAAAGCGTGGTTCGAAATAGCGAGTTCAGAAATTTTTTTTTTTTTATAAAATCGTGGTTTACAACAGCGAGTTCAGAAGAAATTTTTTTTTGATAAAATCGCGTTTTGTAACCGCGAGTTCTTAATCAAACTCGCGTTTCGTAACAGCGAGTTTAACTTCACCCAGACTTCACGCGAGATTCTTGGAAAAGTGTTGAACTCGCGATTGTGAACCGCGATTTAGCCTATTTTGGGAATTCTTTCAAAACTAGGCTTAGTTTGAGAATTCCCTTACTATTTTGGCTTATTTAGGGAAATGCCCCCTCTCTTTACCCTTCTATTTTTATTTATTTATTTATTATTATTACTATGATTCTCAAGTGTAAATGGGGTGGACAAAGCAATGTCTCGCGAAAAATAACTTCTCCTTGCGAAATTTGGAGTCAAAAAAATTACATCAATATATACATTTCATGTATTTAGATAATTACGCACACATTATTTGTTACTTTTTAATAACACTGAAGAGTAGAAATAACAAATAGTCATCCTTGACTATGAAATGAAAATTGTTTTGATGAATATCTTTTTGAAAATGGTTTAATGTTCTTGAAGTGAGTTACTTTTAGTTTGTTTTTATGGAAGATAGAAAGGTTCTGTTTGGTAGAGTTCTGGAATTTTAGTTCCACCTCTTATTTTGAGTGTCGTGTTTGGTTAGCACTTTTAAAAATTGATTTCACACCCACTTTTCAAAACACGTTTACCCGGTCATCCCCCCAGACATCCCCCGAACGTCCAACCGGTTGATCAGAATAGTGTTCGGTTTTTTATTTTTATTTTATTTTTATTTTTTATATTTTAAATAAAAAATATTTTTAATTTTTTTTTAAAATTTTTTTATGAGCTTTGAATAGAATTTTGGGTTATGTGTTTGGTTATGAGTTGTAAGTTTTTGAATCATATGTCACAAATTCATTTCAAACTCAATTCAAAACTCTTTTCTAACCAAACAAATTTTCCACACTCAAATCATAATTCTAAAACTCACAAACTCAAAATACAACTTTATTATCAAATCATAATTTTAAAACTCTACCAAACGCTACCAAAGATTCTCCACAGGGACTGCAAAACGAGATGACCCTTCCTTTACTCTACAAAGAGAAATCAATTGGTCAGTAATCGCTCCTGACCAGATATAGTCGGGACGACCATCTGACGATCAAGTCAGAAATTTGATCAGCTATATAATATTCATTTATGAAGATAGATTTTCTATTTTCCCTTTTGTTACGTCTTGCTTCTCCTTACTCTTCCTTTTATAGTGCTATTGTCCTGGCCTTGATCATTGGATTGACATCTTCATCTAAGGGCTCTGGTTACTTCCAGACTTTGGTCGAGCAAGTGGGCAGGTTACTTTGATCTTT
Organism: Camellia granthamiana; assembly: GCA_036172215.1. Lineage (NCBI taxonomy): Eukaryota > Viridiplantae > Streptophyta > Magnoliopsida > Ericales > Theaceae > Camellia > Camellia granthamiana. Next base: position 5,184,514 of record CM069907.1, read on the forward strand.
TGTCATTGGATTACTTTACTATGTGCGGCTTAGATTATATCAGGCTTCTAAGGGCCAACTTGTGCGTTACCTCATTCGTCCGATCAGGTTCATCAGATGGTCATTATGTTTGTGTGGGCTAGGCCTATGCATCTATCTCTGACAATTGTGATCCTTATCGTCGATTGTACATGAATCTAACGACATCCCTGCATTCTGCAGATCTCCTTCTAGAAGGCAATTTTACTCAGGCTTAGTCACGTGACATTGTCTCCTCTTTCGTCGGGCCTATTAATGATTTGGGCCTTTCTCTTAATTTGGGTTGTTGGGTTGGACTTAAATTTTGAACCTCAGGCTAACACATCTGAACTTTGGGCCAATGTTTTTGCCTCTCAACAGTTTTGATTGATATTATTTTTAGTACTTTCCTTAGTTGTAAGTACATGATGAAAAGGGAAGAGGGTTCCCTTGAGCACATCTTTTTATTCCACTATCATCTAATACTTTATCCAAAAGGTCACAATTAATGACCATGGCCCTATTTGGTGGAGCTTTTTTTAAGTTACAAGCTGATAATCAGAAAGCAAAAACTAAAAACACCTCTACCTCAGCTTTTAAATAATCAATTTTTTTCAACTTATTTAAGTTATTTTTGCCTAATAAGCTATAAGTAGAAGTTGCACCAAATAATCTGGTACAGACTCTCAAATCAAAATAATTTATAATCATCTCCAAAAAACTGTAACAAACAATCCCAATAACTAGTTATTGAATTGTGATTTTTAGATCAAAAGTTGAATCTATAACGTATATAAAAGAATGAAAGGTGCTTGAATCTAACACAAAACACCAAAATAATGTCCAATTGCAAAATTGCCTTCCATTTTGTATTTTTTTAATAATATACTATAAATTGTATTAAAACATATATTTATTGCATCTTATCAAGTGTATCGGGGCACTTGTTAGCATGAGTATTTATTTATTTTTTAATTTGGATAAAATCAAATTTAATTTATTGTCTGCGGTTTAAAAAAATTGTAATCAAATTTAATCATAAAAATTATTGAACCAATCTGACCCAAATCATTTAAACACAATTCGGTTCGATTTGGAACTATGTTTTTAGATAATCTGTTACTAAAAAAAATCATATAACATTATCAAAAAAATTTAACTTATCATAAATTTGAAAGATAATAATATGCCCATCACATAAACTACTCTTATAATATTCAACAATTAAGCAAAAACATAACATTAAGCAAACATTGTTTAACATTAAGAAAAACTTAATATTTAGCAAATAAACATACTATGTTTTAAGTTAATAGTAATACTATGAATCCAGAAATTACCTAGAATTATTATCTTGTTATTCAAATTTAATCTATATATGAACCCCACACTATACAAATTTAATCTCCACTACACAACCACCCATCCAGAAAAATCTAGGTTTCCAGACTTATTGTCAAATCCAATATTTGTTGGAATTAATCTTTCATATTCAGATAGATCATTATCTTGGAAATTTTTTCTTTTTTGTCAATCGGCCCTTCTTTTTCATCCTTTTCCTTTGCGTTCATTAATGACCAAATAATTGAATCTCTTATAGCGGTGACTATCCCATATCAGTTTTCTGTTTGGTTTTGCCATTCTTTTTTTATCATTAATTTTATAAAAGTTAATTTTACTAACTTTTGCTTTTATGAGTACTTCACCATGTATAAGATGATTTCTAATTATAATAATCTCCTAATTTTGCTCATCCAATTTCACTCTCAATGATGTGGAATTATGGATGCTAAATATAAGAGAGAGAGAGAAGGGTGTGGAATCGCTTAACATGGGGGGTGGGCCATGTCATTGAGGGTGGAATTAGGAGGGCAAAATTAGGGAGATATAACACCACTCATCAAATTATTTCATATTCCAGTCAATACCATCAATCTTATTGAGTATTTTATTAACACAAGAGGTATGTGTCATTTTTTTTTTTAATTTGAAAAATTCAATATTATGTATATTTTTTTGAAAAATTCAAAAATATTTAGTAGATTAATTTATTATTCCCGTAAAATAATTTTTTCACAATATTTATAAAAGAAATTATATTCAATTATTAATGTACTCAAATTAATTTAGTATTTCTTATACACATACTTTGATTGTATTAATTCTATAACTATTATATAAAAGAATGTAAGTTAGAAGATGAAATGAACCTAACGCTGTGTAATTATCTAATTGATCCTTATTGTGCTAATACAATTTCATTTGAACCAAACAATCTCCCTTGCACCGTTTCTTGCACACTATTTGAAGAAAAGTTCAAATAAATACATAAATGTGCTAGAAAAAGAGGTTGCAGCTCACAATCCATGATGTGGTGAAAGTTGTTTTTTATCGTGATTGTCCAAAAACTTGTAGAATTCATCAATAAAATCATTAAAAAAGTTCAATTAATTGGATATTGATAATTATATGATTGAGTATTAATTATGTGAAAAAAAAAGTCTATTATCGAATTTATACTAATTATTTAATTTTAAAAAACTCAATATCATCTAATCATGTGATTATGAATGCTCAATTAATTTAATTTTTTTTATTAATGATATACTCAAAAAATCTTACAAGATTAACTATTTACATCACAATTAAACTTCCCAAACAGAGCTATTATTGACCTTTTATTGTAACAATTATGTGGCTGTTTCTCGTGTGACAACCCTCACCTATGATTAGTGCTAATCTATGATTAAGCATGATAAGTGATTGATCAGACTGAAATTCTGAACTGATTGCATGAGTGTATTGTTTAAACGTATTTCTATCTGTTTGATTACTTAATTGATCTGTTCATGTTTTAATGTCGAATTGCAAATTGAAGGCCTTATCGGCGGCCGAATCTGAAATTGATTAGTGTTTTATGCTAATTAGAATTTATGTGATTTTATGGTAGATTTAATTTAATTTTGATTTGGAATGATTAAATTAGATTAAATAATGCTAGTTTAGTGGAATATAGGTTATTACCAAATTACCACTTAGTGGGCCACCATTACAAACTTGTTTGGCACCTTCATACATCATTCTTCAGCCATGTTCTTAGAGACCCAAACCGTATGAGAGAGGGAGAGTAGGAGAACAAGATTGATTCATCTAGAATTGGCTTGGAGGACTAGAAGAAATTGAAGGAATTGCATAATTTGACCTCTACACTTAGAATTCAAGACTTAAGGTAAGGAATCCATCCTCTCAATTGTGAAATTGAAGTTGTGTCTTGCATGACTCATGGAAATTTGGAGATTAATGTCAAGAATTAATTTAAGAGTTGAGTTGAGTAGTAATTCATGCATGCATGTACATATTCTTGCATTTTGAGGTTGTTCTTCATGAATTTCCACATGCATGTTCATATTTCGAATGTAATCCATGAATTCACCATGTTCTTGAGCTAAAACTTGCATTTGGTCATGTTTTGAAACATTAGAGTTCATGGGAACTCATGCATGTATGATTTTTGTATTGTTCTTCATGTTCTTGAATTTTGAGTTGAAATTGTATTCAATTGTCTCACTTTTGGGCCTTGATTTTATCAATTGATCTTCAAAACATGTCATATTGTTGGTTTTCAAGTGTTTTCCAGAAAATGGGCCCAAGAGGTTGAGTTTTGAGGTGTTGAATTCTTGGTTTGAACTTTGGAGGCAAATTTGGAAAACCCAGATTTTGCCTTCCGCGCTCGAGTGAAGGATTCCATACTGGAGCGACCATCCCTTGTTCAGAGCTCCGCTCGAGCGACGGAATGCTGGCTCGAGCGTAGATTACAAGCTCTTAGGTTTTTGGTGCACGCAGACGCACGCTCGAGCAAGAGAACCTACGCTCGAGCGAGGACTGTGTCTCACGCTCGAGCGAGCATCGAGCGAGCGTCGAGCGGAGATTTTCAACATCCAGCACTTTTTGCATTTTTACAGACCGCTCGAGCGAGGAAGTCCACGCTTGAGCGACCCACTATTTTGACAAGCTCACTCCAGCGAAGAAAGCCACGCTCGAGCGAGACCCCTGTTTTCTGAAAATTTTGAAAAGTATTTTAAAGTACATCTTTGCATCCTCATTTCATCCTAGGCATTCCTAAGCCTAGTTTAAGGCATCTTAATGAGGATATTGATGTAGGACCACACCAAGTCAAGTTAAGGGGCTAGTTTGTCTATCTCAAGTGTGTAACTTAGTGTGTGTTCATTCTGTAATTGTGTAGGGTTGGCATCCGTGGACGCTCATTAGCTTGTCTATAGCCCAGAACTCTGTGAGTAACAATGTTGTAAAGATATGTTCAATGATGATTATTTCCTGAACAATTAACTGTATTATTTTCTGAAGTGATACTGTTTACTGAATGAATGATGTCCTACTTATGAACTGTATTCGTGGCATCTATAGCAATTTACTGTACTGTTACTGTACTGCTACTGTCACAGAGATCTCTGTCGGTCCCAATACTTGGAACCAATACTGTATACTGTTATGATGGTTATCAACTGACTGTTTGGTCTGTCAAGACCTACTGTACTGTTTGCTATTAGATGTACCACATATAACTGCTATGGTTTCTAAATGACTGATATGACTGCTTAATGACTGAAAGGGCATTCATTCTTAACCTCTTTACGCATTTGTTATTCACTGGGCTTTAGCTTACTGTTTATATTTATATGTAAGTGTTCAGGCACCGGATCGATGCTAGGAGTGTCGGGTTAGCTCTCGTTTTGTCAAGCCAACCATTGTGCCTCACTACGAGGTTCCAAGTCGTCTCAAGCTAAGGCTGTTTTGGGGTGTCCCAGTTTCACCCTTCTGTCTCTATTTGTAATAAACGTTGTGGACTTGTACTGTACAGTTATGGTGAAGGGATTAGGTCCCTTACCTAAAGGTTTTTATGTATCTGATTGTATATAGGTTTTTGATTATGAATGTGGCTTGTTTATGAAAGTCTTTTCGCATTCAGATTGTCACAGCTCATTGGACATCTTTTATTTACTGTTTTGGCTTCCGCCAGCCCTTTACTCTGTATTTCTGTCATTACTGTTAAGCAGGCCTTTGGTAATCACGGATTACTGGCCGGTTGCGATGCTTAAACCCATAGGGGCGGGTTTGGGTCGTGACATCTCGCCTGCTCTATTTAGGAGTGCCTAATGTGTCTTCCCATAGTCTCTTTAAGTGGTTAACATAAGACATTACTGTTGGCTCAACCAACCAACAGTTAGCATGTGTTTGTACCGGATGCTACCATTATTCGGATCACCGTTTCATAGAAGAATAATGAAGGCAACATTTTTTGAAAGCTACAATTTCATTTCTCACTCAACAAAAAGAATTTCGGGTGAGCCTTTACCTTGCTAAAAATTTAAATTGCTTTCTATTTGATTTTATGTATTCTGATTTGAATGGAAAATTAATGTATTTTGTTTTCTTTCGTTTTTGCAGTGTTTAACTCTTCTTGCTTTCGATAAATCATGAATTATAGTGATCCTGATTTTGACCCGACTATTGTTGCATCCCGGACTCGGGTTTCATGGTTTAGTATTGTTATCCATGTCTTTTCTTCCTTCCATTCTTTGAGTTTGAGTATTGGGATGTTTTGGGCGTGTTTGGAACAGGTTGATTGCTAGTTGGTTTAGAATATTGTTGCCCAGATTTTAGTTTCTTCGCTCGAGCAAAGTTTCTTGCGCTCGAGCGAGCTTTGTGATCTCCCAACATTTGTTCAGTCCTACAGAGTTTCTGGGAGGGTGTTGGTGTTCGCTCGAGCGACAGTCTTTTATCTGCAAAACTTCTGGGAATTTGTATTCTGCGCTCGAGTGAAGCTTCTTGCGTTCGAGCGAGGACACTTATTGTGTCTGGTCGCTCGAGCGACAACTCCTTCGCTCGAGCGAGTCTCGCGTATATCAGTTCGCAGCAGCTCATTTTTACATTACCTTTTGGCACCTTTTCACTTAAAAACCCTTAATCAGCTCTCTCTCTCTCTCTCTAAAATCCGACTTCTCTCTAGAAATACACCTACATTTAGGTGTCACGCCCCACTTTTTATTACTCGAAGTCATTACCAAATTCATTAGTTTAATTTCAAGTTCAGAGATAACATGCGGAAATAAACTTAAGAATTCGACTAGTAGAATTAAATGATAATTCTCTCATTCGAGTGCAAATTAAATACAACATGAGCATTCTAAATCAATTGCCCGTAGGCTTACAACATTAAAGAATTAGAAGAAGGGTGTAACCTTTTTACAACAATGGCATTCCGCCAACACAAAAGAGGCCCCGTGGCCAACAAATAAGGAGATCCAAATCTTATAGCACAATCTGCTTACCACCTGAAAAAGATTCAACAACGTGGGATGAACATATAGTCCAGTAGGGATATCAACATGATCCTTAACAATAACAACTTACAGATAGCTATGATCATAAATGCTCGATATCATACTATGATAGTAATGTGGCAGTTTATACAAAATATACATAAGTATGAGCTTTTCTCAAAAATAGCCATTTCATTCAACGCTATAAGCGTTACATCTTTCTTTTCCTTTCATTACCCCCGGTCCCCAAATTTTCATAACAATAACAACTTCTTAGGAAAAACAATTTCACTAAGCCCATTACTTTTCTCCCATTTTCCATACTTACAACAGATGTGCTTTTTCTCAAAACATATTTTCAAAATACTCGATTTCCTTCACACTTTCCAAAATCTCAAAATGGCATTTTGGTTTGTTCTCAAAACATTCATATCTATACATGCATGCCTTTAATAAAAGGAGATACCAAATCATCAACATGTATATAAATATCAAATGAGGCAACTCGGCCTTTCAAAACTATAACCATCGCAACCGAAACTACTCAGATACACTGAGGTATTAACAATAAAATTCTGCTCTATCGGCTATAAGCACAGTAAGCCAAGGATACGTCTCACGACAAATGACTAGCCACATTCTCCAGGCACAAGCTGTAAGGTAATGGTACCCCGTCCACATTCTCCAGACACAAGCTGGAAGGTAATGGTACCCCGTCCACATTCTCCAGGCGCTAGCTGGAAGGTAATGGTACCCCTCATTATAAGCGCGGTATATAACATCAACCAACTCAACATATTACGGCATAACCAATAAGTGCAATACATGCACATGAACTATCAAGATACATAATCAATGTGTTAAAAATATATGAACACATAGGTGTGTGGAGTAATGTAAAAAAGCACTATTGTTCAATCAACACAGGTGTAATGCATACACGACAATTCAACACAACCATGTCATCATCCACCGATGACTAAGAACAAAACCTCTAGATGCATGATTTTAGTACATCTATTATAAAGGCTCAGCTTCTCATGAGATCTTAATTCAACAACAATTTTCCCCAAATGTGCGTATTCAACACTCAAGATACAACAATTCAATTCTCAAATTCATTTTATAAAACTCACATAGAGTTAACACTTCACTTTCCATTTCCAAGATCGACTTCCAAGATTTTCCAATTTCCAAAACCCCATTTTCATTTCATAAAAACCAATACCGTTCTTCTCATAAATTTCAAAAATCAATTATGCAAATTAACTCAAAATAGTAAATTAGGGCTTTCTCCCTCTTTTTCAACATTGACCCAAAATGGCTCAAATACCAACAACAAACAACAATAATAATAATTTCATAGAGACCCAAAATACATACGTATTGGCCCAAGTACAAAACCCCTCTTTTAATTTATCAAATCAAATGTAAATTAGGGCTTTTTCCCCTTTCAACAATAATATACTAATTCACACCCCAATTAGTCCAAACCACCATACATGACAACAAACCCACTTTTAAGCAACCAACCCTAGGTTCACCCTCATGATTTTCAAACAAACCCAATATGGATATGATTTTCATGCAATACAAAACTACCACATGTCTATCTATAGACGAAGCATTGTAAAAGAACAAGGAAATCCCTACCTCAAATGGAGAACCCAAGGGGAATAAGAGCCAAACTCGGAAATGCTCCAAACCCAACCTTTCTCGGATCAAAACGAAGGCCACACCAAACTCCACATTTCTTACAAAGGAACTAGGCTAGATACAAACTAGAGCTAGATGGATTTTTAGAGAGAAGATATGTAGAGAGAGAGAGTGCAGCCGATCTAGGGTTTTGAAAAAGAAGAAGATCAAAAAATGAAGGAGAAAACCCCTGCTGTGAATTGATATAAGCGATGCTCGCTCGAGCGATAAGACATAACAATACACCTCGCTCGAGCGCACAAAGACTCGCTCGAGCGAACAACACGAAGCTTCAGGTCTGCAACCCAGAAACACGCTCGAGCGACGAAACGCTCGCTCGAGCGAAGAACCCCAAAACATACAGCTCGCTCGCTTGAGCGAAGAAAATCTCGCTCGAACCAAGGCTGCGTTTGAACAAAAACCTGAAGACATACAAAGCTTGCTCGAGCGAAGAAGCAACAACACAAGGCTCGCTCGAGCGAAAAAGTCCTGGCTCGAGCGAAGAGGCTAAAAACTGGACATCAACCATTTGCTTCCAAACGCACTCAACCTGAAACGAACCTGCTCAAAACATCCTATAACTCAAATACAAAGTATTGAAGGACAGAAACAAGATAAAGACAACAACCGACATCCACGGAACTAAGTCCGGATACAACAACCAAAGGAGGAAGAACCGGGATCGCTATATTAGGGATCTCTCTATTCTACTCTTTTTGATAAAAAGATAGAGCATCCCATGGGCTTTCATTTGATCCGAATAAAGTCGAGTTTAGTTGTCTTTGAGGTTTCTCCACTTCTCCTTTGGGCTTCTACACTTGAGGTAGGGATATTCTACTCTTTGATATGATCTTTAACCTAGTTATTTGTTGTTATGTACAAATGGTGAGATTTTGGGAGTATTTGAGTAAACCTAGGGTTTGGATTCAAATTGAAAAGAGGGGTTTCTATGTTGTGTTACATAAATGATTATGGGGTTTTGGATATGAAGTCATCATATGTTAGAATGGTGGATTTTAATCTTTGGGTTAATATTTGAAAAGTGGGGAAATTTTCCCTAATATGTCTTGAATGATTATTTTCCATAAATAATGAAATTGGCATGGAAAATGTGAAATTGAGAGAAAGTATAAATGAATGGTGTTGTTGGATTTGTTTAATCACTCACCTATGAAAATGTGATGAATTATCTGTTATAAAGATTGAATATCTGTTTAGAAATATCTATATTAGGCTGTTGGTGAAGGATAACTATGATTGTTGTAGAAATTGCATGAGGATTAGGTGAATTGAAACTAATTATTTAATTGTGTCATTGAATATGACGATATGTTGAGGCATTGAATATGTATAACCGATAGTCATTGAATATGATGGTACCTTTAAATACATTGTATATGTATAATATTTTGGGAAAAGAAAGGGGATGTACTCCATATTTTGGGAGGAGATAAGGGATGGACTCCATTGAAATTAAGTTGGCTGGAGTGCCTGGGGTGAAAGTCCCGAAATCATATATATAAATGTGTGCCAATCCCCCGGATGAAATTTCTGTAAAATGGTAAGATTGAAGTGCTTATATGATGGTTATGTTGATTGAGAACCACTGAGTTGTAGCCTTAGTTGGGTTATTTGGAAAATTGTAAACTTGGCTTATGCATAGAAATAAAATGAAATAACTTGGAATGAATAAATGGAAATGGATTGAGATGTGAACTTTGGTACCGTGTGGTCATGTGAAGAATGTGCGTTTGTCATAAATATTGAATATGTCTCTGACACTTATAACTTAGTTAAACCTCATATACTGTGATAGACTGTTTCTACTAGGCTTTAACTCACCCTATTTGGGGAAAACCATTTTTAGATACCGGTGACATACTCCTTTAAGGATGTAGCTTGGAGGACTTCGGAGCTGGAGGCTTTATTTTGTGTTTTGTGTTTAAATGTTTAATCAAGCCAAGGGCTTTATATATGTACAGAACTTATGACTCTCTTTTGTTGTAATCAAGTAATGTCTTGGAAAGATGTAAGCCTACATGGCATTTATTTTGTGTTATTAACTGGTGTTACATGTTATAGATTCAGGATGAATATTTATGAATGTATATTTCATGTATCATTTTTTATAATATGAACTCTGAGTTGGATTATTTATGCTCATTTCTCTTATGAGTTGGATTATTTGTTTGTTTGTTTGTTTTTTTTTTTTTTTTTTTTTTTTTGGGCGTTACATGGATATAGTGTGCCAGCCATGTGATAAAATTATCCAAAGAACACATTTACTATTTCTGAACAAGGCAAAGTAAGTTATTTGTAGTAATAATAAATTAAACTTGAGAATAGAATGATCATTTTATTTCAATTATATTTTATTGAACCAAGAACTACTTAGGAGTTGGATCCCACTAAATTTTTATTTCTTAATATCTTTTTTCATTTTTCCCTTACGATAATATTTTCTTATTAGTTTTGTTCACTTGATTTTTTTTAAAACATGCGTTCTATACGGTTTGTGACAACCTTTTTCACTCATGTTATATCCGCACTTAAGAGTAACATTACTGATAAAATTATCCAATATTTGATTGCATATTTCATGTTTGATGAAAAGTTATATGATTTTTCTTCATTTTCATACTTGCTTTTTAATTGAAAATTAAAAATGGCCCATATACTATGATCTTCCAAAGTACAAATGATTATTATTATTACTTTTGAACATATTAGGATATTCCCTAATTGAATTGTGAAAATTTAAATTATTATATGATATTTTTTAAAAAAATTGTCCCTATATGACAATTTTTAGTCATATTACATCATTTACCTATAATTTTAGAAACTAAATTTTTAAAAGAAGATATATAAATAGATGAAAATAAGAATACTATAATTGACATAATGTATCATATGAAAAAGATTATATTATTTTTTTAAGAGGAACAATACCTTTAATAGTTGCTATATATATAAACTTAATTAATTGACAGATTCAATACTTTGAATATCTTGATATGTGAAATAATATCAACAATTATATAACTAAAAATGTAACGGTATGTTTTTACATATGAAGTTAACTTAAAAAAAAACTAATAACAATGCAGCCCACGTAGCGCATGGGGCCGAACTAGTGATATTTAAATAAAGGAAGTTGCAGGGAGGATTTGAATGTGATAAAAGAGTAAAAGAGAGTGGTGTACAAAAGGTTCTTGTACAAAATCACTTTTTGAGAATTTACGTTAAGTTTGGCAACTCAAAATAATTTATCATTTTATTTTTTAATTTTTTTTTATCACATCATCTCTCTATTTTTCTGCACATCTTTTTATATAAAAACAAAAAGTACACTTATTTAGATCATTCCAAACAATCCCTTAATATAAAGATATTGCAAACAGAAACATAAAAAATATATGACATTTTTTATTATTTTTTAAAACATTTTCATTATTGTATTCAACTTTTGTGGGGTTACATTTTTACAATTTTCAACATAGATTATAATATTAAAAACAATGACCCAAAAAATTCATTCGGTTTGATTTCAATTTTTAAAATTCACTTTTCAGAAAATTTTACTTTTTCTTTTTTTTTTTTGTATTTTTTTGTTTTTCTTGAATTTTTTTAATATTTTAAGTTTTTTAATTTTTATTTTTAGATACACCTATCATAAATACACTTAAAAAGTCTAATATTCATGAAAAAATCTTTAAAAAATTTACTAAATATCAAAAATATATAAAAAAATAAATAAAAATTTAGTACATTTTTCATATTTTTGTGTATTTATTAATTTTTTAAAATATTTTTTCACAAATATTTTACTATTTAGATAAATCTAAGTAAAGTGCATCTAAAAAATTTAAAATTTTTTAAAATATTTATTAAAAACAAAAAAAATTTAAAAACTCAATTTAAAAAAAATTAAATTCAAAAAATTAAAACCACACACACTGATTATTATTATTTACCTTGAAATGATAGAGCAATTCAATAGAGAAATTAGTTGGTTAACGAAAACAATGAATAATATTATAAAAGTAAACTGGAGAAGAAAAGATTACGTATGTGTGCCACCCAGGGTTCTAGCTTATTTAATTCCTCATAAGATAATTATTTAAACTTTGAGGATCTTAGGACAATTAGTCTTGTTACATCTCTTTATAAATTTTTAAAAGATTGAAATTAGAATTTAGGAACAAAATTAAAGAACATAATAATTATCTCTTGAGTATAACATAAAAGAAGAAGAGCTATACAATACAGAAAGGATACAAGAAGAAGAAAAAAATAAATATAAAAAATAGTTTTGAAAAGATTGTATCATATGTTAGTGTACTAGTGCAATAAAAAATAGGTGAGTAAATCATAAAGGGAGTAAAAGGACAGTGATTCAACTTGTTTCCAGTTGGAGATTAAGTATGCATCGTTCAGTTTGCGACGTGAGTCTACTTTTGAGCTTTGTTTTGATAATTTGAATAATTTATATTTTATGATTTGTCAAGTATATCATTTATGTAAAAAATTAAGTTGATCAAATAATGACAATCACGTGTTCTAATCAATTTTGTATGAACTGTTTATTTTTTCACTGTTCATTTTTTTCATACAAAATTGATACGAACAGGTGGTTGTCGTTATCCGATCGATTTAATTTTTTGCATGGATAATGTTTTCGATGAACTCTAAAATGTGAATGATTCAAGTTATCAAAACAGGGCTGCCAACATCGCAAACTGAATGTTTCAATCTTGATTTTTAACTGGAAACAAAACTGGAATCAAAAGAAAGAAGCATCTAAACCAAAACAAAGAAAATCAAACAGTGCAACACATCATGGGCTACTTTGTAAATAGATAAAGGATATACCAAAAAAATAATAGTTGAATAATCTACTTATGTAGGGAGAGAGAAAGAGAGAGAACAAAACATAGTTGGCCATGAAATAAGTTAGGGTAATTATATTTCCAAACACCAAAACCTTTTACTCCACATTCTCTCTCAATACATACACCAACTAATTTTGAATTTTGAATTTTACTCAATGCACAACTTTTTTTTGCCAAAAAATCTCTCTCTTTAATATTGAAACCCTAAACCAACACCCATTGCCACTCATCGTTTGTCACCGTTCATGACCATGCATTGGCGATGGCGATGGCGATGGCGATGGCTGTGGCAGTGGCGGTGGCTGAGTCACCCATTTCCAGTCCCCTTCCACCGTAAGATTTGGGCTATACTTTCCAACGAGTTCCTAAACTCGCTTGATTGCAATGATGAAGGAGTTGTCAAGATTGTCGATCACCATTGCCTTATATCTACCCAAAAGTAACTGAAGCACCATGTGGGTTCCAATATACCCAGCAACACTAGTCACATACACAACTCAATTCGCATATAGTTCTATATATCTCTGTGTCTATATAAAGAGAGAGTAATTGAAGACTTTAGACATTTTGGATCTAATGACAATTGTGACTTTGATCAGACTTTAACAATCTGTAAAGTAACCCATAAACTTTATTGAAAAAAAATTTGGGGAAAAGATGAATAGTGTGGGTTGGGTTAGGTTTTGGACTAGTCTAGAATTTGGTTCTCAAATGCTCCTCCTAGATGAAGAAGAAGAAGAAGAAGACCAGAGAGAGAGAGAGAGAGAGAGGGATGGTGGTTTTGCGGCAAAGAAGTTATAGCGGAGTTGATGGTGGCGGCGACAATAGCGGTGGCCGGTGGCTAGGGTTAGGGTTAAGAAACAAGAGTTTTGGTGGAGAAGATAAGGACACTCTAGTAATTTTATTTTAGGATAAAATTATAATAAAAAAAATAAATCATTAAGTGTGTGCACAAAGAAAAGTAAGTGTGTGAAAATAGAATTTTCCAATAAGTTGGTCTATTTTTACTAGATAATTTTGTTAAGTTACTGTAACATTGGAATGTTTATTTTTCATAGTATATTTTAATTTAATATGACTTATTTTTATTAATTTGAGACACATAAAATTTATATTTAGATAACAAATTTAAAACTTACAATAAAATAGTTCATACAATACAAAATAATATTTAAAATTCTTATGATCAAATTTGAATTGAAATTTCAAAATCATATAAGATCAATCTATTAGATTAGAAATACCATACCTACAAAAAAAAAAAAAAAATTATACACACTGAAATAAATTTTGTGCAAATGAATTGTATGATAAAAAATTCCAATCAAATTTGTGACAACAATGAGAATAGGGAGATAAATCATTTTAAAGGCTGATTTTAAAAAGGCATAAGATTACATAGAATGAGGATTTTGGAATATTGTATTTAAAAAATAAATAAATTCGTAGATAGTTTATTTGCAAAATAGTCACCATCATTAAACTTTTTATTTTTATTTTTAAAGGCAGTCATCATCATTATTTGGTTATGAGTATAAAATGCAATATTTTTTAGTTAAAAAAGATAAAATGATTTTAAAATAAAATATAATTAACCTTTAATCAAATAAATCACATCACCATAAAAGGACTTGTAGTCAAACTAATTACTTACAATCATAAAAATAATAAAATTCTAATAAATATTTTAAAAAATAAAATGATAATGATATTAATAAGACATCAAATTTTTGCAAGATAAGACAAAATTGGAAGTCTTTAAATTTTCCCCAAACAAGTTAGAGAGAATCCAAAGGACCAAAAGGTGATGTAAGTGGGAGGGAATAATTAACATGTAATGTCCAATTAATATTAGGGTCTGACTTTGATCCAGTTCGTCATCAGATTGGACCATGTTGTTGGGTTTGTGGGGGCCCACCATGGGTTCCATTTTGAAAATCTGAACCGTCAATGTGTAAAATTTATCGAGTAATATATGCTTATAAAAAAATCACGTTGATCGGATATCGATAGCTATTGATCAAATCAGTTTTGTATAAAAAAAAAAAGACGGTGAATAAATTAACGGTTGATAAAAAACTATTTTGATCACATAGCTATCGATATCCGATCAACGTGATTTTTCACAGCTATATAATACTCAACGAGTTTTACACATTGAATGATTCAAATTTTTAAAACGGGACCCGTGGTGAACTCCCACAAGTCCAATAATACAGTCCAATTCGATAATAGACTTAACCAAAGCCAGGCCCTTAATATTAATGCTTTACTAAACTAATAATACATTTTCCGTCCCCAATCACTCAACGCAACAAGCAAACAAACAGAATTCGACGGACAGACATATGGAGAGAGAAATTAAAATCCACTCACATTGATACCTTCTCCAATAAAAATCATGACAAATGATGATATAATAAAAAATTTATATAAAAAATTAAGTTTTATTTGTGAACTATATATTTTAATTAAAAAATTAAAAAATTATTATAAATTATCACATCACCTTTTTTATTTTTCTGAATATTTTTTTTATAAAAAATCATAAAATTACTAAAATAACATATTTCCAAACGTAATATAAATAAAATGATAAATATGTATTCGTTAATTTTAAATCAAAAAGATTCATTAAAGTGACTTACAATTATTATTTTTTTTTAAAGAATTCTTGTGAATAAAACACATTATCCTCTATAGTTTATATATTTACTATATATAACTTTACTCATAAATATTTTATAAAAGTTTGTACAAAATGATGTGAAAAATTCTATAAGCATTTATTTTAAATCTAAAAACTTATAGGTAGCTTATTATCATAAAATGGTATTTTCCTAATATTCTTATGAATTATTTTAAATAAAATTTTATTTACAAATCATTTTTCTAAATTCACTCAAACCATGAAACATTTTTTTCACCGTCTTTAATACATTTCACAAAATTATGTCTTCAAAGTTTATATTTTAAATAATTATTAATAATTCTTAAATATAATATGACATTGTTCAATGATTGAATAAAAAACAAATAGTACAATGCTATTCACATTTATAGTTAAAAATAATAAATAACTCATCTAATTAATAACACCAAATAAACAATATAAATAATGTCATATAATTCTAAATAATTATAAGTATACATAATCTTATCACCAAAAAAAAAAAAAAAGGTTAGATATAACTTTTTTGTAATGCATGTAGATAAACTCTATGAAATTACCTAATAATTTTTAGTTTGGTCATTTTTTTGATAATTCCTCTTTCTAAGTGTTTTACTCCACTTAATCCATATGATCAAATCATCATTTCTAATTTTTTTTTGTACATATTTATATTTTGAAACTAATACATAACAATAATTCCTCATTTTATAGAGAAAATCTTTCCCTCATTCCATAGAGAAAATCTCTCCCGCATTCCATGGAGAAAATCTCAAATTATGAATTTTGAACCTTTTTATAATTTGAAAATTTTAAAAATAACCCAACAAAAAATCTTAATGACAAGCAAAATACAATGTGAATGTTCACAGTAAATAACAAACATACAACTAACTTTTAAAAAACAAAACACATACTAAAATACAATATGAATGTTCACAATAAATAACAAACATACAACTAACTTTCGAAAAAATAAAATTCATACCAAAATATAATATGAATGTTCACAATTTATAATTAACATACAACTAGTTTTAAAAATAATAATTCATAACAATGTAAATATTTATATTGTAACGTGAAAACATAAAACAAAATTGAAAAAAGTAAAAATTGACTATTTCAATTGTTCAATGGTAACAAAAATGATTGTTCAACTAATAAGCATAGTAACAAAAACAACAAATATACAATTAACTTTTGAAAAACAAAACTTATACTAAAATATAATGTGAATATTCGTAATTTACAATTAATATATAACTAGTTAAAAAAAAAATACCAATGTGAACATTCACACTACAACGTGAAAACATAAAATAAATTGAAAAAAGTAAAAATCAACTATTTCGATTGTTCAACAGTAACAAAAATAATTGTTCAACCAACAAACATAGTAAAGAAAATAACAAAATACAACTAACTTTCGAAAAGATTTCATAAAAACTCATACAAAAATACAATGTGAATGTTTACAATTTACAACTAACATACAATTTGAGAGGGTAATTTATATCTAAATTGGGCCGAGCTAAGGAGGAGACTTCCTTGGAAATTGGGCCGCATAATGGACCCAGGTAAGGATAGATTTACTTCGGTCCAAGAACTAAACGGATATGGGCCGCGGTAGAAAAGACTAGCAAGTGGGCCACGGTCCAAGTGTTAGTTCAGTCCAAGTGTGGAAGGGACTTTTTCAAGTGTTACCTCGGTCCAAACGTGATTATAAGTTACCAATCGGAGTAGATAGTTATCTCGGCCATGGCACTTGGAGCCGAGGTAATGGCTTCTCTTGGCGGGCTTCGCTCTGGATAGCGCGGTAGAAGCTTACTCCGGTTAGCCCAGTCCAAGAGAGCCTTGGAGTTAGCCCGGTCCAAGAGAGCCTTGGAGTTAGCCTGGTCCAAGAAAGCTTGGTGGTTAGTTCGGTTACCACGGTCGGTATGGTGACAGTTAGCTCGGTCATACTATATTGAGCCCAAGTATGGTGAGCTTTCCACAGAGCCATGCTATGGGTTAGTTCGGTCCGATCACGCTATGGTTAGTGCGGTTTGTACATGAGAAACCCAGGTAAGAGCAGTGAAAGGAAGAACTGAACTAAGTATAGTTCGGTCTACTCTGCGGCTTAGCATAACCATGCTTACCTCGGTTATATTGGAATCCGACCATGGTAAAACCATCTCACTTGGTTTAAGCAGTGAGGGGGGTGTTGAAGGATAAGCATTATCTTTCAGGAGTATGACTTCTAGGAGGACTCTACATGGAGGAGTAAAGTCCTACTAGGATTGTGCCACACGAAACCTATAAAAGCTCATAACATCACCTATGGAGAGGTAACACAACTTTGTTTTCTGAATACACAGAGTTTCTGTCTACTTGTCAAGCTTACTGACTTAGGCATCGGAGAGGTTTCTGGCACACACCCGCCGGCTAGCTCACGTTTGTGTTTTCAGGTGATAAAGCGACGTCGTACGGAGGAGCGCAGACTTGATCAACAGGATTATACGAGAAGGTTTATTTCTTTCCCGTACAATTGGCGTCGTCTGTGGGAATTCAGACAAGAACAAAACCTCTTGATCAAGCTTTTCTTCTTAAGAATCAATGGCGCACAACGAAGATTTACCACAGTCCGCCATCGACGGACAAACACCAGAAGGGGGTGCGAGGTGCGAAGGTCTGCCTCTCATCCCTCCTATGGCGGAGTTGGAGCCACAACAACAGAATCCCAAGAGGGACAGAAGGGGAAGAAGATGGACTAACAGCCCTCGTCACTCTCGTTCACGGAGTCCGGAGAGACAAAGGCGGATGATTGACCCTCAAACCTTGGAAGATCGCGTCAAGGAACAGGACGAGTTAATACGACGAATGGCGGCGGACAAGGAGTCCATGAAGCGCCAGATGAAGGGGAAAGGAGTGACGACAGGAGAGGGGCGCACGAGCAAGACGCCCCCTCGTCACTCGGAAGGTCATGGTAGGAACACCACACCTTCACAAGCAGAGAGTAAGAGCCTTAGGACAGGCGACACACAATCCAGGACTTCCAGAACTCGTCACTCCAGGTCTGAGAGGACGAGATCTGAGAGGTCATACACGGAAGGAAGCACCTATCGGCCCTCGCGCACGCACCAGACATCATCCAGGCAAACGGAGTTGCCTAGATCGTCCGACTTGCGGACTGTGCTTGAAGAAAGGGCACGATGGAAGGAGGATACCAGGGCGCGCGACCCACGCAGAGTTTCAGCCCTTCAACGGTTGGCCCCTCGATCGCATGGAAGCGTCGAGGTAGGAATGCCAATACCGCGCCCTGCTTACGAACCAACGGACAAAGCGTTAGTAAGGTTGCAAACATCACCGTTCGTTCCGGCAATAGAGAACGCACCATTACCTTCAGGCTTCCACCAGCCTAAATTCACTACGTACGAAGGGAAGACGGACCCTTACATGCACTTTCGCCACTTTCGCCAGGTTATGGCGGTATACCGGCAGAATGAGGCTTTGATGTGTATTTTATTCCCATCCAGCCTTGGCGACCTAGGTTTAACCTGGTTCGAAAGGCTACCAGAAGGTAGCATAACCTCCTGGGCGCAATTGGCAGAGGCGTTCGTTACAAGGTTTAGAACGAACACCAAAACACCAGTGGAGATCGATCAGCTACTCTCCATCGACATGGGCGACGAAGAGACGTTGAGATCCTACAATGGGAGATATTGGGAAACTTTCAACCAGATAGGAGATTGCCCCACAAATCTCGCCATCGCGCAATACAAAAGAGGTCTTTCAGTCGAAAACAGGTTGAGGGACTCAATTACCATGACGCTACCCCTTACGATAGAAGCCTTGATGGAGAGAGTACACCAACATATTTGCGTGGAGGAAGATAACACCCGTGCTAAAGCAAAATCTGGCACAACCGCAATACCAGATAAAAAGACTTCGGCAAAAGTCAACACGGTAGAACGTCCAAGCAGAAACGGGCAAGACAGGTGGGACAACGGGGATGACCAAGGCAAAAGAAGGTTGAGAGTCCACATTACCATTACCACGGTGTTCAAAAAACCAATCTACCGAATTCTCAGCGAGATATGCGATGAACCTTTCGTCCGATGGCCTGCTAAGTTGGGAGAAGTGCAAAAAGACTATGACGAGAGTTCGCGGTACACCTTCCATGATGAAAAGGGGCACCGCACTGAAAATTGCACGCCATTAAAGCAGCATTTGGAGGAGTTAGTGGTAGCTGGGCACTTGGACCAATACATAAAAGGAAGAACTTGAGAGTAAGGAGCTGTCCGCAGATATTATCAAGGCAGCTGAACAAAAGACAGTGGAAGACTTGGTACAGGAAATGATAGATGTAAAGAACCCAGAGAAGGCAAGCTAGGGCCCAATAGGGAAGGACCATACAAAGTGGTTGGTTTAGCTGAAAAATGGGCATATCACTTGGAGGATGGAGCCAACAAGGCTATCCCCAGACCATGGAACACTGTCAATCTCGAGTTATCTGTTCGATAGGGTACTTGTAATTTACATTTTCCTCAATAAAACAAGTAGTTCCCTTTTTAGTATAGATTATTTTCTTCTGTAAAAGTTGTTTTACTAAGCTAGGGGCATTGAAAGCAAAGTTGGTTGGAAAAACCAACACTTACCTCTCTTAAGCCGAGATAAGGACCTAGGCTAAAGAAGGTTGGCAGGTTTGACCAACAAAACTTTTTCGCACCCTTTAGCTGAGATAAGGATCTAGGCTAAAGGAGGTTGGCAGGTTTGACCAACAAAACTTCTTCACACCCTTTAGCTGAGATAAGGATCTAGGCTAAAGGTGGTTGGCAGGTTTGACCAACACAACTCTTTTGTACCCTTTAGCCGAGATAAGGATCTAGGCTAAAGGTGGTTGGCAGGTTTGACCAACACAACTCTTTTGTACCCTTTAGCCGAGATAAGGATCTAGGCTAAAGGTGATGGGCAGGTTTGACCAACACAACTCTTTTGCACCCTTTAGCCGAGGTATGGACCTAGGCTAAAGGTGGTTGGCAGGTTTGACCAACAAAACTTTTTTCACCCTTAAGCCGAGGTAAGGACCTAGGCTAAAGGTGGTTGGCAGGTTTGACCAACACAACTCTTTTGCACCCTTTAGCCGAGGTATGGACCTAGGCTAAAGGTGGTTGGCAGGTTTGACCAACAAAACTTTTTTGCACCCTTTAGCCGAGATCAAGATCTAGGCTAAAGGTGGTTGTTAGGTTTGACCAACAAAAAAGTTTTTTTGCACCCTTTAGCCGAGATAAGGATCTAGGCTAAACGTGGTTGGCAAGTTTGACCAACATTTTTTACTCTTCAGCCGAGATAAGGATCTAGGCTAACAAAAGGTTGGCTGGAATAACAACTTTTTGTGATCTTCAACCAAGGTAAAAACCTAAGCTGAAGAGGTTGGCTGGTATGAAAAGATAGATTGCAAGGTTAAGACCGAGATGAGTATTTCGGCCAGAGAATGTCATACTTCATTCAAAACATAATGTAAAATAAATACAAGCATGGAGCAAGCCGAACAAGCAGTTGAGAGAACTGAAGATTTCATTCCAAAAGTGCATTACAAAAGGAGGGGCCGTAGCCCGGTTACAAACTCCTTTGGTAAACAGAAGAAAAATCATGCAAAGAGATCATTTAAATCGGCGTCCAAATCAACCCTGGCTTCACCTAAAGGTAGCTCGGTTGTGGCAAGTACACTTTGGTTGAGCTCGATCGAAGGCACTGCATCTGACACAGCAGGCAAAGGTGGGATGGAGACCATAGGAGTTGGAGAGTTGGACTGGCGACCGAGCTGGGCGTTATTGTCAGGCTCTTGGGATGCATCCTCTTCCTCAGTATTGAAGAAATTTTTGCTGAATGGCATTTGCATACTCTACCATGGACCTTGGTATAAAATATGGAGGAGGGTTTAGAAAGACCTCGGTCTCTTGGCTATGACCGAGTTGCGCCACAGCTGCTTTCCACCCACACTTGAAGAAGAGGTCTTTGGCAGCCTCACATTGCAGGATATAGCTCGCGCAGTATCTCGGTTGAGCGTGCGAAGGTGTGCCTAGCCAACCTAGTTAGTTTGCAAAGAAAAAAGGAAAAGTATTAAGCATGGATCATTGGATCGTGCTAAAAGAAACAAAGGCGAAATAAATGGAGTCCTCGCTCGGCTAAGTGGAACGAAGGATTCATAGCCCGGTTGAAGCTTATTGTGCAGCATTCTTAGTTCGGTTTTGACTAAGTCAGGGAGCTGATTTAGCCCGATAGAAGGCCACAGTTTAGCTTGGTTGAGAGACGAAAGTTTAGCTCGGCTGGAAACAAGTAATCCCAAATCATGCATGGCAGATAGAATTAAGGGGCAATTGAGAGGGTAATTTATATCTAAATTGGGCCGAGCTAAGGAGGAGACTTCCTTGGAAATTGGGCCGCATAATGGACCCAGGTAAGGATAGATTTACTTCGGTCCAAGAACTAAACGGATATGGGCCGCGGTAGAAAAGACTAGCAAGTGGGCCACGGTCCAAGTGTTAGTTCGATCCAAGTGTGGAAGGGACTTTTTCAAGTGTTACCTCGGTCCAAACGTGATTATAAGTTACCAATCGGAGTAGATAGTTATCTCGGCCATGGCACTTGGAGCCGAGGTAATGGCTTCTCTTGGCGGGCTTCGCTCTGGATAGCGCGGTAGAAGCTTACTCCGGTTAGCCCAGTCCAAGAGAGCCTTGGAGTTAGCCCGGTCTAAGAGAGCCTTGGAGTTAGCCTGGTCCAAGAAAGCTTGGTGGTTAGTTCGGTTACCACGGTCGGTATGGTGACAGTTAGCTCGGTCATACTATATTGAGCCCAAGTATGGTGAGCTTTCCACAGAGCCATGCTATGGGTTAGTTCGGTCCGATCACGCTATGGTTAGTGCGGTTTGTACATGAGAAACCTAGGTAAGAGCAGTGAAAGGAAGAACCGAACTAAGTATAGTTCGGTCTACTCTGCGGCTTAGCATAGCCCTGATTACCTCAGTTATATTGGAATCCGACCATGGTAAAACCATCTCACTTGGTTTAAGCAGTGAGGGGGGTGTTGAAGGATAAGCATTATCTTTCAGGAGTATGACTCCTAGGAGGACTCTACATGGAGGAGTAAAGTCCTACTAGGATTGTGCCACACGGAACCTATAAAAGCTCATAACATCACCTATGGAGAGGTAACACAACTTTGTTTTCTGAATACACAGAGCTTTTGTCTACTTGTCAAGCTTACTGACTTAGGCATCGGAGAGGTTTCCGGCACACACTCGCCGGCTAGCTCACGTTTGTGTTTTCAGGTGATAAAGCGACGTCGTACGAAGGAGCGCAGACTTGATCAACAGGATTATACGAGAAGGTTTATTTCTTTCCCGTACACAATTAACCTTAGAAAAACTAGATTCATACCAATGTAAATATTCACACTGTAACATGAAATAAAATTGAAAGAAAAAAATGATTATTTCAATTGTTTAATGGTGACAAAAAGTGATTGTTCAAACAACAAGTATAGTAACAAGTAACAAATAACCAATAGACTTTCAAATAATGTGAAACGTGAACATTCACACGAATTGACAAACAAATAGAAATAACGGCAACGATAAAATTAGAAATTCAAAAAAAAACTCAATCACTTTAAAAATAAAAAAAATATCACCCACATCCACATCTTCATCTTTATCATTATCACTTTTATCATTCTACCAATCTAAATCAAACCAAACCCATCTTTGAAGAATATGTTTGTAACAAAATTAACTGGATATAAATAGAATTTCGATTTACAATAATGGAGAAACATAGAGTTTCGAACACAGAGTAACAATGAACGAACACAAAATTTCGAACATAGAGTAACAATGGAGGAACACAAAATTTCACACAACAATGGAGGAATATAATATTATTTCACTACCATGTGTAAATTAGAGTTTTTAAACCCTACCAAATAGGGAGTTTCGAAACCCTGGCACAATGAAAAAATACCACAAATATGAATGAAACGGATCAAAAAGAAAAATGTAAATAATGGTAACTATCAAAATAGAGGTAACAACAAAAAGAAAATGTGTACATCATTTTTTTATGTAATACATATCAATATAGACATAAGGATATAATAGTCTAACAAATAATATAAAAAAAAAAGACCTCATGGAATGAAAGTATAAACTCGGTATAATTTTTCTTACTGGATTTATTGGGTTAGAACACCTCTAAATTAGATTTATCAATAAAAAAAACCCTTCTTGGTTCAGCCCTCTCTCTTTGGCACTTGAGGTGTTTTGTATTTGATTTTGTGATTGATGTGTTTAATATTATATTTGATTCTGTAATCAAATTTTGTGTTTATGATAAAAAAAAATCATGCTTTTTTTGGGGGCCTATTTTAGGAAGTGATTTTTTTTTTTGGATTATTAAAATTTTTTTTTTGAAAAAATATATAAAAAATTAGAGAGATAATATAATCTAAATAAGTTAATAAATTAATAAATTGGCATTTTTTTTTTTAATGGTTAACATAGGCCTTGAATTGAAAAAAACCCATACTTGTATTGTTTGATTAAATCATGTGCTCAATATTTATTCGTCTTAAAATATTAGTTCATTTTAAAAATTTAATAATTAAAATAATATAAATTTTTTATTTTACATTTCTTTTAAATTAATTAATAATAAAAAAAGTATAATTACGACAGTTAATAATATTATTTTTTTTAAATGTAATAATTATATTACTAAAAAAAAATTAAATTCTCTAAAAGAAAACTATTATTTTAGAATGAAGGAGTATTCACTTTGTTTGGTTTTAATTTTTTGAAAATATTTTTAAAAAAATTTTACTTTATTATTTTCTGTATATTTTTTTGTTTTTACTGAATTTTTTAATATTTTAAACAAATTTTTTTTTTAATTTTTAGACACACATAATATAAATTCATTTTAAAAGTATAATTTTTGTAAAAAAAAATCTTTAAAAAATTCACTAAATACCAAAAATATAAAAAAATATAAAAATTCAGTATATTTTTTTTTATATTTTTATGTATTTATTAATTTTTTAAAATATTTTTTTACAAATATTTTATTTTTGGGAAAATTATTTATAAGTCCTATTAGAGAGACTTATGCTACATATGGTCTTACTAAAAAACTCATGTTCCCATAAGTCCTGTGAGAAGTTTGTTGACACATTTACCTTCAATATTAGTTGTTAATATCATAATTAATAGTAAAACCATATATAGGAAATTGAATGTTACCATAGATTATATCTATATAAATGTAACGTAACGTGACACCTACATAAACGTAACGTGACACCTATAATCTATGACAACATTATTTATATGAAACGTAACGTGACACCAATATAAACCAGTAACATTTTCACATTTAATTTAAAAAAATGAAAACTCATTAAGTTTGCGAAACGTAACGTGACACGTTACGTTACGTTTGTTACGTTACGTTTATGTAGGTGTCGCGTTACGTTTAGGTGTTACGTTATGTTTATATAGGTGTCACGTTACATTACGTTTATGTAAGTGTCACGTCACGTTACGTTTATGTAGGATCTTAAGAAATACATTCTTATC
The DNA here is from genome assembly GCA_036172215.1 of Camellia granthamiana. NCBI lineage: Eukaryota > Viridiplantae > Streptophyta > Magnoliopsida > Ericales > Theaceae > Camellia > Camellia granthamiana. The sequence continues at coordinate 5,209,729 of CM069907.1, forward strand.
TAAATAGGACTTGAGACTCTATAAGAAATTATACAGGACTTAGCTTAGCATAAGTATCTGAAAAATGACTTGTAAATAAGTCTCCTTTTATTTTTTAAATATATCTAAGGAAAGTACATCTAAAAAAATTAAAAAAAAAATTTAAAATTTTAAAAAGATTCATTAAAAATAAAAAAAATACGAAAGCTAAAAATTTTAATTCAAAAAACTGAAACAAAAAACACTATTATTTTTAATTTTGTGATCCAATTTTATATTTGTAAAAAAAAACTCCATCATGATATAAACTGCAATAATGTGCCATTGCAACCTCTCTCTTTCTCTGACAATTTCAGGGTCCTATCCATCTATCTTTTCTCTATCTCTCTGCAACTCTCTGCACAAACTTTCCTTGTCATCTTCCCCTAGATTTGTCAATTTTCACTCAAACCCTTTCTCTAAAGAATTTCACCTTTCGACTCTCTCTCTCTCTGTCTCTCGCGATCATGCTTCAAAGTCTAGTACCCCAAACCCCCCTCAACCCCAATCCCAGCCCCAATTCCACCAACTCCGCCATGCGAACCAAGCGCAGCCTCGACCTCGCCGCCTCCGCCGCTGCCGGTGGCGAGTCCTCCTGTGAACAGGACGAGGATTCTTCAAGGAAGCGCCGGAATTACTCCGTCGACGAAGCCACAATTTCCGGCGAGAAGACCACCGGAGAACACGAGGAACGAGGCGAAGAAGCGGTGGTGATCGAAGCAGAGTCGTCAGGGTTGCGACTGTTGGGGCTGTTGCTACAGTGCGCCGAGTGCGTCGCCATGGACAACCTGGACGACGCGAGCGACCTCTTGCCGGAAATCTCCGAGCTCTCGTCGCCGTTCGGTTCTTCGCCTGAGCGAGTGGCGGCGTACTTCGCCGAAGCATTGCAGGCTCGGATCATAAGCTCGTGCCTCGGAACCTACTCGCCTCTCACCATCAAAGCCCTAACCCTAGCTCGTAGCCAGAAGATCTGCAACGCTCTTCAATCCTACAATTCAATCAGTCCTCTCATCAAGTTCTCTCACTTCACAGCCAATCAAGCTATCTTCCAAGCGCTAGACGGTGAAGATCGCGTCCACGTCATCGACCTCGACATAATGCAAGGCCTTCAATGGCCAGGATTGTTCCACATCTTAGCTTCCCGATCAAGAAAAATCCGATCGATGCGAATCACCGGAGTCGGATCGTCGATCGAGCTCCTCGAAGCCACCGGTCGCCGACTCGCCGACTTCGCGAGTTCACTCGGTCTCCCCTTCGAGTTCCAACCGCTAGAAGGCAAAGTAGGAAACATAACCGATCTGAGTCAACTCGGAGTCAGATCGGGAGAGACTACAGTAGTTCACTGGATGCACCACTGCCTCTACGACATCACTGGGAGCGATTTAGGGACGTTGAGATTGTTGACTTTGTTGAGACCCAAACTCATCACCATGGTCGAACAAGATCTGAGCCACGGAGGTAATTTCCTAGGTAGGTTCGTCGAAGCTTTGCATTATTACTCTGCTTTGTTCGATGCTTTGGCCGGAATGGACGACGGCGGCGGCGGAGGCAGTGGCGGTGGCGGAGCCGCCGTAGACGGCGGCGAGAGGCACTTGGTGGAGCAGCAGTTGTTTGGATGCGAGATCAGGAACATCGTGGCCGTTGGTGGGCCGAAGAGAACGGGTGAGGTGAAAGTAGAGAGATGGTCCGATGAGTTGCGGGCAAACGGGTTTCGACCCGTTTCGTTGGCGGGTAACCCGGCCGCCCAGGCCAGCTTGTTGCTAGGGATGTTTCCTTGGAAAGGTTACACATTAGTGGAAGAGAACAATGGGTGTTTGAAGTTGGGTTGGAAGGATCTATCTTTGTTGACTGCCTCTGCTTGGCAACCGTCTGATTAGATGATTTCTATAATCACCCCGATCTGATCGATGGCTGTCGCGGTCGCTATCGCTGTTTGGGTGGGTGCTGTTTTATTGGATCATAATCATAAAAATCAAAAAACAAAAAAAAAATTGTAGTAAAAAAATTGAGAAATGTTTGTGTGGCCACCAAAGTTCTCTTTCTTTTTTTATTTTTTATTTTTTTTAATAATTGGGGGTCTGTTTGGTTACATTAGTTAGAACGAGGGCAATTTTTTCATAAACTAAAGGTAGCATATTATTATTTATTAATTAATTTATTAGTGAAGCTGTCTAGTTCACTTCATTGTAATTCCTTTTTAAGGACATGTATTTGCTTATGTTCCAAAACTATCATCTCTTTGGTTTTGCCCAAAAAAAAAAAAGAAAAAAAGTGGTAAAAGAGGAAGAAAATAAATAAATATATATATCTGGAGATCAATTGTAATAGGATGTTTTTTTTTTTGGGGTGAATAATTGTAATAGGATGTTGGTAATTGTAGTAGGAATTTTTTTGATACCTGTTTGTGTATATACATAAATTTGAATGGTAAAATCAAAGGTGGCAAACGGACTGTTTTGAGTGGTTTAAAATTGATTATACATTAAAAATAATACGATTCAAATTTGTTCATTTAATAAATGGAATGAGTTGGATTATCTATGTATTTGTCTTTACCATTCCTTTAAAAAAAAAAAAAAGAAAAAGAAGAAGGAATGAGTTGGGTTAAATTGACCTTATTTGTCATAATTTAAAAAATTAAAAAGTCACTATTTTATTTAAGTCACGTTATCTTATTTAAGTTATATCACCTCTCTATCATATTACTTCAAATCCAACTTATATTTCATAAAAAAAATTAAAAAATACACTTACTTAGATCATCCCAAACCACTTAGAGGAATGTGACCAACTTATTTTTGTTATTATTATTTTTCTTGTGGAGATGATGGTAGTGGCTATGGCTATAGTCAAGTGGCAGAAGTTATAGTAGAGGTGGTCTGGTGCTGGCGATGATGGTGGTGTTGGCAATAATGGGGTGGTGGTAGTAGTGGCGGAGGTGGTGAAGTGGCAGGACAGTGATGGTAGTGGTGGCAATAGTAATAGAGAAGGTGATACTTGTTTAAACTAGTATTCATGTACAATTCATTTAACCACATGGTGGTTGGCTTAGTAGGTAACAATTGGAGTCTAGAGGTTTGCTTTATCCTAGATTTCAAGTTCAAATTCCCTAACTAGTAAATGCATACCTTGTAAGTTTTTTTTGGGAAGACTTATTTGTGCTATAGGGATTTAGTTTGGCTACGTTGTTTAATCTTTTGGCAATTAAGGCCTTGTTTGAAAAATTAATTATTTTAATTTTTAACTATTTTAGTAGATTAAAATATTTGTGCTTAAAAAGATGATTATTTTTTTTTATAATTAGTTGTGATATTCATGTGAAAAAAAATAAAATTATTATGAATTTGATATGATATTTTGTCTTATTGATAATTTTAATATATTTTATTTTTTTGTAAATTTTAACCCAAAAAGCAAAGAAAAGCTTTTGCCAAACAAGCCCTAAGTCTCTCCTAGGTAAGATATGAAGTCCTATTAAGCAGAATGAGGACAAAACTTAAATGGTTGTAAAGCAAGGACCACCGGTATTAAATTTAATACTTAATCACCCGATAAAACAAAAACAAAAACAAAAATAAATAAATAAAGAGAAGAAGATGAATGAAAAATGACTTTTCTTCGGGATTACCAAGCTGAGTCTTTATCATCTTTGTTTGCCGGGTATGCTGCATATTTAGGGTGATTTGGCTCAATATTGCTTTTTTAATAACATATTATAAAAATATTGCAGATCCCAAATGATTTGTCACAAGTTTAACCAATGATTTCGTCTTTAGTATGAATAGTTGAACGGAGACAAAATCACGTGATAAACTTACGATTTCTTTTGTTTTTTTTTTTTTTTTTTGGGATCACCGTGTTAAAATTATAATTTCATCTCAAAATCATCAGTTGTGATTTGTGGCACTAATTTCTATATCAAGTAAAAAAAAAAAAAAAAAAAAAAAAAAAAAACGAAGTTACCAAAACAAGAAATTAGTGCCATTAGTGCCAACAGTTTTAGAGCCACAAATCATTTTTCCAAAATCATATATATTCAACATGTGATTTTAACTTTGCTATGCTGGCAAAGTTGCGAAGTTGCTATTTAGTCAACTCAGCATAAATTTAAAATTTGAAGATGCAATTAAATTTCCCATTTCCAATATGAATGTGAGCTAAGTTAAGCTAAGCTAACCTAAACGAGTCCTCTAAATTTTCAACTTTTCAAATCAAATCGTGATTTAAAATTACAATTTAAAAAAAGTGTAGTATTTTGCCAAAACAATTGGAAATTACAGCATCTTTTTGCAATTTGTTATTAAAAAATCAATTTTGAGCCGAATCACTGTGCATACATACATACCCATCGCCGATTTGGTAGCATGGATCAAAATCAGACCCTAGCTCAGTGACCCAACCTGGCAAATAAAGGTCGTGCTAATGACAACCCTATTGGCTCTGTCAATAACAAGAAAAAAAATGCCAACAAAATTAGAATATAAATACAATTTTCACACATTCCAAAACATTTTTTTAAATATATTTGTCAAGAAGCTGAACTGTGTCAATCAATTCATACCTTCTAGGCACAAAGCAAAGCTATATCTGAAACCATTGCAAAACAATAAATCGAACACTAGGTACAAACTCGAATGGCACATGAATCAATCCCCTCCCCCCCCCACCCCACCCCACCCCACCCCCACACAAAACCAAAAAAACGGAGAGAAAAAAAGAACCAAAAAAGACAAAAGAAAAGAGAGAGCATATAGTTATTAGAGGTAAAACCCATTACTTGGGAAGTGATAAACTAATACAGTTTTGCAAGAATTATGCCAATGATGATAGACACTAGGGCCACACCTAAAACGAACTTAATGCTAGTGATAGGAGACGAAACCTCAGTGGTTTGAGTAGGGGTCTCCGAGGATGGAGTTTGTGCAGACGTAGCTTCTTGTTTTTTCTTACTCTTCCGTCTTGATGGAGTAGAAATTGTCGCTCCAATGTCTCTAGATTTCACCTCCACTCCATCCTTCGATTGAATTGCACTGCTTCCATCATCACCCTGCAACACAAAATATTGTCATTGTCAACAGCAGCAGCAGTAGCTGGTTAGATTTTGACTGAAAAAATAATCTCAAATGAAAATGATTAGAATTTAAAAATAACATCATTTAAATTTGTTTCACATCATAAATGGTAAAAGGCAGATCCGACTACGTTTGTCTCATCACTAATTCTCAAAAAATTGGGAAAATTCCAATCTTCTTCACCAAAACCCAACACATCACTGCATGTTCCTGTGAATGGCATAGAAGTGAACATGTTATCAGCCGAAACTACTGCTTATATCCAAGCTATGCTCTTTCTTACTACTAATTCATTATAGGCCTGTGACAAGAGTCTGCTTGCACAATTGGAGTCCCCAACACTAAAACTTGAATAGAGATTATATATAATGTAAACCATGGTGCAAAGCAGCATAAAATTGGATTTGGCCTTTTGAATAACAATCAAATGCCAAAATTGATGGAAATGTCATCATGTACGCATGATGCATGAGTGATTAGTGAATGTGTGTGTGTCATAAATATTTAGGAGGTGTCTCAACCAATTTAATAAGTTGTAATATCCTATGACGTGGATGGCATATGACGAGCCAAAATGATATACAGAGCAATAGAGAGAGAGAGAGAGAGAGATGGCTGGGGTGGGTAGGTGAATTTTTGAAGAGAGGGAGAAACATGGATGAAAAATAAGAAAGAGAGATGACCTCAGAATTTCATCAAAAAGAAAAATGAAAAAAAAGGGCTGCCTGGAATATCAATATCCAGGCCGTCCATGGGAGCATTTAGCTATGTGACATTGTTAAATGAAAAGAAATGGAGGTCATCCAGTTCCATGAGAACTGGAGAAGAATTAAACCCGGATTCAACTCTTGTGTGATCAGTGATGCATAATAGAATAGTATGTTTTGCTAATTCAAAGCAATATGCACGAATGCAACAGAATTTAGTTTGTAATGTACCGCCATCCACCTACTTTTCTTTGAACAATATGAATGCTATATACAAACCAAATAAGGCATACATATATATGTGTCTGTGTGCGTGTGCGTGTGCGCACTCAAGAATGAAAGTACATATATGTATGTTCATGTGCTAACACGCGCACACATTTTGGGGACAACATACCTTTTCTTTTGATTTAGCATCAGCTAGCTGTAATTTCTGCTCAAGCTCTTTCACTTGCTTTTCTAGAACTAAGATCACTTTGTTCTTAGCTTCAAGATCTTCCAAGGAACGCTTCTTCAGAGCAGCCACTTGTTCCAAGTCTTTTTGAGAATCTGCTTCTTTCTGTTCAATTGGAAATCCAAATCCAGAACCAGTTGATGACACCCAAAAAGAAAAATAAAATAAAGGCACAGTAATATATTATTCACAAGGCACTGACATGAGATTGTAGTTTCTGCCCTTCAAGCGTAAGCTGCTCTGTCAAATCTTCTATCAATTTCTTCGAAGAGTGATGCTGTTCCAGTATTCCGTCCTTCTCAGCAACTGTTGCAGACAACTTTGCTTGTAGATCATTTAGTTTGGACTCATACGTAGCCAGATCCTGAGTAAGCTTTGAATTCACCTCAGCCAGCTGTTCCCTCTCTTTTTCAAATTGGCCTGACTTGTTTTGCAGCTCTTCAACAATGCCTTCCAGACCCTTCAATTTCAGGAGGGTCTGTTCGAGCTCAACTTTTTGATTTTCTGTGACACCAGTTGTTTCATGAGCTTGTTCTTCATACATTTTTATCCGTCCTTGAAGTTCATTTAGCTTTGCGGTTAAGTCCTTAGCTTCTAGATCTCTTTGACTAAATTTCTGAATGGTTTCATGTAACTGTCTTTCATTCTCTGAAACCCGTGCTTCAGCTGCTAAATGAAGTTCAGATGCTTTTGAGTGCCGATCAGTTAATTCAGTAATAGTATTCATGTGATACATCAGTTGCTCAGAAGTGGCTTCCTTTTCAGTATGAGCTGAGTTCAGTGATTGTTGAAGTTCATTAACCTTGTTTTTCAGCTGTGTATTTGTCTCAACCAACAGTTCATTCTCTGAGAAAAACTGTGCAGCTTTCTCTTCTGCCTCCAAAATCTTTCTTTTGAGTTCTTCATTCAATGTCTCGAAAGAAACGAGTTTCATTGTAAAATGATCCAATTCTTCCTTCGCAGATGCGGATCTTTCAGCTGCTTCAGCTATCTGCTCTTCGTAAACCTTCACTTGATCTTCAAGAAACTTAAGTTTCTCAAACATTGACTTTGCCTCTGAATCTCGGTTGGTGAAGATTGTCATTGCTTCTTGGAGTTTCAGCTCTTTATCTCTTGATAGAGACTCGTGTAGTGATTCAAGCTCTGCGTTTCTTGCAGTAGCTTGCTCTAACACGCTACCGTGATGCTCTAGTTGTTCCTCGGCAGACTTGAGCTTCTCCGTAACTTCACTTTCTCTCATCCCAGCAGCTTTGAGATCATTTTCAGTGCTTTCTAATTTCTGTTGAGTCAGATTCAATTCATCCTGTAAGACTTCGAGGAGAGTTTCTGTTTCAGCAAGCTTCTTGCTGAAATTTCCCAATGCATCTTCTAAATTTTTCTTCTCGTCTGTTGTGCCATTCAAGACATCAGTTAATTCTCTTTCTTTTTCAGTGGCCATTTGCAGTGCAACCTCAAGACTCGATGCTTTTAATTGGAGTGCCTCTAGTTCAGCTTCAAGTTCAGATATCTTATCAAAGTGTTTGTTGGATTCAACTTCTACATCCCCATGTTTCTTTTCTAACGTGCTTATTTGTTCTTCAAGTTCCTGGATTCTGTATTTCTCCGCTTCAAGCAACAGCTCCAACTCTTTCACCTTTTTGTCAGCATCCTCTGCTTTCGAATGAGATACTTGGAATAAACCTTCTAGGTCACGGCTGCGTTCATGTGTCACATTGGCTCGTCCCTCTAGTTCAGCACATTTCTCAGTAACATTCTTTAATTCCAACTCAAGCTCAGAATTGCGTGAAGATGACTGGTTCAAGGACGACTCCATCTGAGTTATGTTAACCTCATATTCTTGCATTTGGGAGCTCAGCTGTTTCTTCTCTTCCTCTACTTCTCTCAATGTGCTGCTGAGTTCAGAAATTTTTTCAGCAAACTCTCTCAGGTCTCTTTCAGCATCATTTCTTTTCAGTTCTAGAAGATTAAGCAGTTGCTCTAGCTCTACATTTCTCTGTTCTGAAGCTATGCAACGTGTCTCAAGCTCTCTCAGTTGCAATTTAGATTCTTCTGCTGCTGCATATGAAGCTCGTACTATGTCTTCCAGCTCAAGATTCTTTTGTTGGGCAGTTGTTGCTGCATATCCAGATTCATGATGGAGCTCTTCCAGAGATTTTAACTTTTGTTCTAGTTCAGTACTATTCACCAAAGCTTGAGACAAGAGAAAATCAGCTTTACAGAAGTTCTCATCTGATGATTGCAACTTCATCTCAAGATCACTGCATAGCTCCTTCATTTCAGCTGCATTACTTGTTAAATCAGCCACAGCAGCTTCGAGAGCTTCTTTGTCTTTGGTTACTTTAGAGAGCTCCTCCTGTATCACTGCAACCTGTGATTCCTGGTTTCTCAACCCAGATTCTAGCAATGCCTTTGAATGCAGTTCCTCCTCCAGCCTGAGTTTGACTTCTTCCAACATGGACACCTTCGCTTGAAGATCTTCTTTTGTTGAAGCCAGCAAATTATCAAGTGCTGATATATCTTCCTTTACCTGAGATTCTGAAGCCTTTCTCATATCTAATTCTTGGGTCAGTTCATGTATAAGAGCCTCCTTTGAAACAAACCTCTTTTCCATTTCCAGAACTTGTGATTTTGAAAGCTCTAACTCCTGTTGAACCGTGAACAGCTCAGCTGTGGTACTCTTCAGTGCTTCTTGAACCTTCTGATTTTCAGCGATATTCTTGTACAGGCCCTTGATTTCTTCCTGCAGGGAAGACATCTGATCTTCCATTTCTTTTGCACTCAACTTGGCCAATTCAAGCAACCTTTCAAACTCTATGGCCCTTTTTGTTTCAGATTCGGCATGTGAACCACTTTCCTTATGCAACTCCTCAAACTTATGCACCTCACCAGCAGATGTTTGCAGCTCTTGCTCTAGCTCCCCCATCTTCTTTTTCGAACTCTCAAACTCAAGGCTCATATGGTCAAATGCTTCCTTCACATTAACCAGCTCTTTGTGCTTTGTTTCTTGAGCTTGCAATGCCTCTTGGAAAGCATTAACCTGTAGATTGTATCTCTCCCCAGCTTCCTTGATCTGCTCCTGCAGTTTCTTGTGATTAAGTTCAAGTTCGTCATATTTCTTCCCACTTTCCTCCAGCTTCTCCTTTGTAAGCGAGACTTCATTCTTCAGCTGAGCATTCTCAGATTCAGAATGCTTTAGTGCTCCAGCTACTGTTTCCAATTCGAGTTCAAGTTCTTTCACTGTTTCTTGGGTTTCTAGAAATCTTCTGCTTTCAGATGAATTGCTTAAGCTTCGTTCAATGACAGATGAAGCAGCAGGTGTTTCTGCAGCAGGTGTTTCTGCAGTATGTGAACCATCCTTTACATATAAGGATTCCTTCTCTACTTTTATAAATTCTCCATCCAATGCTGTTTCTTCCTCTTCTTTCTTTTCTTCCTTTTGCACTTGCTTCAAGTCTCCTGTGAACTGCAATAAGAGTTTCTAATCAGCAGAACTTTAAAAACCATATATGCCACAAGTTTCGACAAGGACATTTTCCCTATGGAGATAGTCCAACCCAAAAAGGCAATCCTAAGTACCTCACTTAAGAGTCCAATAATTTATTATCAAGTGTTATGGAAATACATTCTAAAGATGACATGAATACCATTCAACAAATTTTTTTTAGTGGTATGCCCTAAAATCCAGTCTGGGAGATGTTGGGATACTCTTTCGTAAAACAATTTTATCATTTAATTAATAAGAGGCAATGCTTATGATTATTATGTTACTTTCTATGCTATTGTTTACATGATAAGCCCATAGAATAAAGTTGAGAAAACATGAAGTTAAAAATTAAAATGAGACATTTATACTACTCAATACTTTATTTTTAAAGGTTTTTAGCCATAGGACTACTAACTAGGCATTAGTAATCCAGATAGACAACAGAGCCAAAAAAAGTAATCCAGATACGCTAGCACAAGTTATACTTGCTGATTTGAAAGGTAGCTATTCTCAATTCAAGTCATTTGTGTGGGAATGCTAAAGAAAATATATAGGTACTTGTTAGAAAACAAATTCACTGAGAGTGACTGCTCATTAACGAAAAGTGACTTCTTCCATTTGTGTGCTGTGTGTCTTTCTACTTCTTTGTCTCTCTACACTATTGACTGTAAAATGGAAGAACTATAAAAACAAAACAAAACAAGAAAGCAAAATCAAAAAAATAGAAAGACACATAGCACATAGCTACCTTAGTGAGATCGGCACTGCTATCTGTGTTCTCAACCACCTTCATGACTGGTATATCTGGACTTGCTTGCAACTCTTCTTCCATATCTGAATGACTTGCACCTTATGGACTTTTCTTCCCAGTCTGGGCTGACATAAGCACATAATTAGATCAAGCAAATAGCATGACTGGGAAATTACTATTAGAGCTGAGCTCAAATACAAGTTCAATTGTTCAAGTTAGTTAACCAAAAAATAAAGTTTACAAAGTCTAAAAAATTACTTTTTCCGTTTTGGCTGAATGGCTATAAAACTATATCCAACTGAAATTCTGCTCTTAGTGAGCCTTGCAACTAACTTAAAAACAACTATTGGAAATCAACCATTTAAATACAATGCAATCTGTAGATTGGGCTGAATCAAAGAACATGTAATGGGTCATAGTAGACCTTCTAAACAGTGATTCCCATGTACCACAGAAATATGAATTCCCATCCTAGGCAAACCTTCTTTTCATTTCTCCTTTTCTGCAGCAGAAACCTAACTACCTTCATTCAATGCTATAAAACTCAATCTCTATTAATTATGGTCCCCTACTCCATCTCATACTTACTGGCTAGGACATTGATCACAGCCAGTACCTTACACAAGTCACAAGAAAAAGGAAACTTGTAGATTCAGAGAAAACCTGGAAAAATATTAAACTGATAACAACCACCAAATTGATCTCAATATCTATTAATTGTGGTCCCCTACTCCATATCCTACTTACTAGCTAGGCCATTGATCACAGCCAGAACCTTACACAATTAACAAGAAAAAGTAAATTTGTAGATTTAGAGAAAAGATGCAAAAAGATCAAATCAAACTAGCAGATCTGAATTGCACGACTTCAAATTGGAAGACCACAAGTCATCATAAACATAGTTAGGTATATCTATTCAGAAAAGTAATCAATTGTTCCGAACCTAGATCATAATTAGATGCTTATCATCAAGCAAACAACAACTACAGTAAATCGCAACAAGAAAAAAAAAATGATTAATGATTATTTTAATTGAAATATCAAAATCTTCAACAAATAGTAGCAGTAGGATCGGCATATATGAACCAAAAACAAAAGAGATCACTTACTTGCTTGGACTAGAGAGAGTTTTTTTTGCTTAGAAGAAGTGATTTTTCCCTTAATTATTATTGGAAGTGTGTATATATGTATGATCCTCAGATCATAATTTTAACAACTTCAAATTGAAATACCGCAAGAGATCTTCAACATATCTAGGTATCTATTCAGAAAAAAGTAAATTTGCAGATTCTGATCACATCGATCAGAAAATGAAACAAACAACAACATCTAAAGTAAATAGAAACATGAAAAAAATAAAAATATGATTAATGTTTATTTGAATTGAGATATCAAAATCTTCAACAAATAGTAGCAGTAGGATCGTAATATCATCGGAACACACGTACATAAGTATAATTCTCATCACTAGCAGATCGGAATTTCACACTTCAAATTGAAACACCACAAGAGATCTTCTAACATATCTAGGTATGTATTCAGAAAAGTAAATTCGTATAGATTCTGATCACATCGATCAGAAAATGAATCGATCATTCCCGAACCAGAGATCATCGTTCGATGCTCATAATCAAACAAACAACAACAAGTACAGCAATTATCAACAAGAAAAAGAATACGATTGATGATTATTCTAATTGAAAGAGCAAAATCATCATACATGAACAGAAAACAGAGATCACTTACTAGCTTGGCTGAGAGAGAGAAGAAAAAGAACTGTTCGAGTGATCGGAAGTGACTTTTTTCAACTTAATCACTAGAGAAGTGTTTCTTCTTCTTCTTCTTCTTCTTCAGAATTGAGAACTGACGAGTAGATTTGGATTCAAAAGCACTTTTCAGACCGAAAGAGAGAATATTTCGCTGTTACAAAATGAAGAGGGAATATTTCTTTGTTTCGTATGGAGGCCGTTTCGGGTCCCACGTGTATACCAAGTAAAGTCAATTTTCACAGTAAATTACGATATATTTCACGATTTATTTAAAATACAAATTATTTTAAAAATTACATTCCTTTATTTAAAATTTAAAATTTTATAATAAATTATTCATTTTATTAATAAGAGATTCATTTTATTAATAAGAGACTTATTACATCCTTTAATTGAGTCTTCCCAATCCTACTCTAATGATATGGATGAAAAAATAAAATTTGAGAGTGGAGCGTAGAGGTATCTTCATATGGGTCATTATCATGTCATTAGGGGATGAATTATTTTTTATTAATAAATCACAAAGTCAATTAATAGTTTTAACAATATTATAATAAATTTTAATTAATAATTTAAATAATTTAATTATTTTTTTAGTTGAATAAGTCATAAATTAAAAAGATAAGAAAATACACTAATACAAGGAGCATGCCCTAGGCCTTAACAAAAGTTATACAAAAACTGTCGACACAACATACACTAATACTGCCCACCTGTTCAGTACTGCCAACACAGCAAAAAACTGCCACCACTAAAAGACTAGACTATGTATTCATATGTTCATATCTGCTATGGCAATCAACACAAAAATGTGCATCTGTTCAGATTAAACGATTTTAATATGTTCAAGAACTTGTAGAGGGTCAGAAATTAAGCTCTAAATTAAGTATGGGCCTAAGTGCTGAGGTTGCCCTAGGAATGAAAAAGGAGCATGGGCTAAAGCCTAAGGGAAGTGGGCCAATAGAAGGCTGAAGCAGGTCCGACTCGCCAAGTGTCCAAACGGACTCCACGAAGGAAAATGCATAAGTCAAGTTGTAGAAGTAACACATGCAGTGGCAACGCATGCAACGGTCAAGTTGTAGAGGCAACACATGCAACGGTCAAGCTGCGGAGGGAACACTTGCGGCGGTCAAGTTGCTGAGGCACTTTGCCTTAGAGTCGCCATTATCGAATAATGTCGGTTCAGCCGCTATCTGAAGTTGCTAAGGGAAAGAGAAAGTCAAAGAAACTAAGTTGTGGAGGCGACACTCACGACGGTCAAGTTGCGGAGGCACTTTGTCTCAGCGCCGCCATTCCCAGTATTGTCAGTACCGCCGCCATTCCAAGCATTGTCGGTTCCGCTGCTACTTGGAGTTACTGAGGGAATGAGAGAACCGAAACAACTAAGTTGCAGAGGCATTACTTGCAGCGCCCAAGTTACAGAGTCACTTTGTTGGCGCCATCTCCAATATTGTTGGTTTTGCCATTTGAACTTGCCACAGGAAAAGACTGCCGCAGCAACTATAGCGCTGCAACCAACTTGCGGAGGGAACATCCCGCCAAAGTGATAGTAGCCTTTGGGAAAAGCTTCCCTTCTGCAAGTGGAGGCTAATGCTTGGCGTTGATAACAGGCCCCAAGGCATTACTAGCCTAAGGCTGATAGCGGGCTCCAAAATTCATTAACTTGGCGCTGATAGCAAGCCCCAAGACTTACTGGTCGGAGCTGATAACAAGCCCAGAGATACCAGTTTACCGTAGCAATCCTGCGAAGATAGGAGCATGGCAGCCCGAGTGTAAGGGACTTCCTTTCCATTACCCAGGCCATGGACTTGCCTTAGTTGCATAGACAAGACTAATGAAACCCCCTTGGGCTTGGTACTAAGGCACAACATGGCTAGTAGGCTTGGCTGTGGCCTTCGCCTTGGGAAGTTGGGAAGTTTGTGGTTAGGTAGCTAAGGATGGAGGCTTCGCTGAAGTGAGCACGAACATAGTCGATAGCATAGTGTCCTGAGAATGCATGTACTGGCCAAGTAGAATTGAGAAGGCAAGTATAGTAGCAAGGTTTACTGCTGCAAGTGCACTTGCTGAGGTTCGAGCTAAGAAGGCAAGTGCAACGGGAAACACTCTCGCCGCAGTTGCACTTCCTAAGGCTCAAAAGGGAGTTACAGCGCCAAATACTCCCGTCGCAACTACACTTGTTGAGGCTCAAAAAAGGTAGTTGCGGAGGCAAACAGATAGTACACAGTACATGTAGAGGGACACGTGGCACCTTTAACCTAGTGGCTCAAGGCAGAATATTCCATGTGATCCTCTGGGACACATGTCCTTTCTCTATTTGGCCACTTGATGTCCTTTTGGTACCAAGGAAAAGCCTATAAATAGGACCCATTTCCTAAGGTTCAAATAGAGAGAGGACATGTATGCACTGCCATACATTTCTTCTTGAGCTACCTGCTTCACCCTCACCCAACTACTCACTTTCCATCTTCCCAGACAGTTGCTGTTGCTCATTCTCCAGTCAGTCCACTATTCTTGGACCATCAATATAGTTTTGCCTCTCTAATCACCTTCTTAACCTTGAACCCCTCTACATTTCTGGCGACTCTGCTGGGGAGGTTGCTTTGTTGATGGTTCATACCCGTAATAGCTTACACACTTCACTGGCAAAGATGACAGAGGATGAAGTTCAGCAACCCTCACAGCAACAAGACTCTTCCAATGGCGGAACAGCACATGTAGAGGACCGTGACCACAGTGTTGTGGTTAAGGTAGTCCAGTCACTCCAAGATACGCAGAGGGAGATCCTAGCAGCCTTGCAAACTCTCATTGAGGCTATTATGGCCATGTCGTCCAGGCCAGCCCCAACGCAAGCACCTTCACCTGTAGCAGTCCCAAACTCAGTGCCTAACCTACTCTCTGAGGTTCGGGCTTCAATCCAAGTGCCTCCGGTGGTACCTCAGGCGAACGGTACGGCCGCTGGTTCAGTTACCCAGGAGCAGACTGGTCCATTCCAACCCACTCACTTCGTTACTCTAGCCGACATATAAGTTGTGCTTGAGCAAGAACGTAGCAAGAAGCAACTGCCATCTCTCCCAAACCCAGATGTGAAACCCTCATACTCTCAGGAGATATTGAACATGCCATACCCAACTAGGTATATAGTGCCTAAGTTTATTAAGTTTGATGGAAAACAAGGCAATGCCAGAGAATACCTGGTGAGGTTCATTAAAACCCTTGGTGTCCATGGTAATGACCACTCTCTGCGCTTTCGGGAGTTCTCTAAATCACTTACTGAAAGCGCTTACAGCTGGTATGTGAATTTGGCTTCCAACTCGATCAAGAGTTGGGAGGAGATGGTGAACAAGTTCCACACGAAGTTTTTCCAAGTCCAAGAAAAAGTCACAACCCTCACACTTGCGCGAGATGTCCAAAAAGAAGGCGAAGATATACTGGACTATGTTAAGCGGTTCCAAGATAAAGCTATTGACTATCATGTACCAGTAGATAAGGCTTGCTTAGTCAGCATATGTGTGGAGGGTGCCATACGTAACTACAAAATTTTCTTGGTGAACCATAATCTGCCTACCTTTTCAGCCTTGGTTGAGGCAGCTAGGAACCTCAGTACCACTGGCCCTCTACAGAGATCTCGCAATAGTCACCGCTACTCCCACAGTAACAGAGTTGCCGCGGTAACCTCTGCAGGAGGGAGCCACTTGCAAGGGGAGGCGTCATCCTCTCAGAAGAAGAAGAGTTATGAGGACAAAAATCTATATCCTTGTAGCCTTGAGAATGTTAAGGCCTTGGTTAAAGAATGGGTAGCTGATGGTGAACTTACGCTGCCTTTGATTGATGTCTCTTCAACCAAGAAGGACAAAGAAAGTCCAGATTATTGTATCTATCATAGAACCACCAGACACTCTACTAGAGACTGTTGGACTTTGAAAAGTATCTTCAAGAAGAAAGTTGACGCAAATGAGCTAAAGTTCAAAGATGCTGGTAATCATGATGTAAGGAAGGACCCTTATCCTAACCACAAAGAGAAGGGGAAGAATGTACATATGATTGGGTACGTTGGGTCCATGCGTGATCAAGTGCACATGGCGTCCTATTATGATGAGTTAGAAAAAATCGCTAGTAGCCAGCTCCTTGCGACAGTACCTGTAGAGGCAAAATTCGCAGAGGATACTCATGCTCAGGCCTTGTAAAACTCTGTTAAGTTTCACACCTTTTTTGACCAGCTGGAGTTGAGCCAAGCTGCTAGGTTAGAAGTAACAAAGGCCCTCATCAACATTTTTGAAGTGCACCATGACGAAGTTGCTGAGGCCAAGGAGTATGTGCCTCGACGTATCTAGGAAGATTATGGGGCCATTACTTTCTCAGAAGCAGACAGAGCATACCCATTTCCTCATAATCGTCCTCTTTTTGTCATAGCTTACATCAATGATGTAGAGTTCAAGCATGCTTTCCTCAATGGTGGGGCGTCCATAAACATCATCACTACTGACACCTTTGCAAAGGCTGGTATCCCAGAGTCCAGGATAGTTCGCCAACCCATCACCGTGACGGGTTTTAGTGGTGAGAAAAAAGTTACTAAGGGCCATGTTGTCGTGGACTTAGCAGTTGGTGAAATCCGTTCCCCAACTAAGTTCCATATGATTGAAGCGGACACAAATTACCATATGATACTGTAGACCGCCCCGAGAACTCCAGCTCTCCGCGCGCGAGGGCGCGGATCGTTAGTTCTTAGCTACTACAGTTCGAACTCATGTCACGGTTCTGAATCTAATATCACAATGTGCAATGTGAGACCGATAAATCACCAAAGAGTCCAAATCCAGCAAATCATTTTGGAAAATTGATTTTAAGAAAGAAGTGCCAAACATGGACTGTTTTGCCAGATACAGAGTCACCACCTAAATATTTTGTTTTGGGAAAATTTAGGAAACCCTGACTCGTGCCTAAGGCCACGTGTCCGTTATCACCAAAGTTGCCTCGGCTCGGGAACTTGGGTATGAGAGGGGAAGGTCATGCAATGAGCACCCCCGCTCGTCTGATCAAAGATCGGCCTTTACTAACATGATATTTTGTTTTTGAAAACACATATATTCTTATTCCAGTTATTAACCTAGAATTACTATGTGATGTGCACAGTATAGAAGTATAGACTAGATCGCCTAAGTTGGAATAAAACATTGCATGTTCGTTTGTGAAAATGATTTGAAGTTTACTACTAGCAAGTAAGCTAAGTCGTAGATTTTGCCACCCTCAAGTGGGCTTAAAACTCGCATTTCGATGAATTGTTCCAATTCAAGCAATCTAACCTTCATCCACAGGCATTCATGCAATTATATCAGTTAAGCAATTAGCCTCATGACAAGCATGCTAACATGGCAACATACATATCTCATGCAGTATGCTAAAGCGTAAACACTCACAGTGTACTCCGAGCCAAAACAGAGAACTAGTTAGAAATCATGCATGATCCTAGTTCATGTTAAGATGGCTAATGCAACATATGCAAAATGCAGCTAAGATAGGCTTGGCTATTCTAAGATGGCATATGAAATGAAACTTGATACATGTATTCAAATTGGAATTGAAATACAATACAGTTAGTATGATGCGCCGAGCCCGGTGGATGCAATACAGATGAATGGGTGCACGCATGCAAGCATAAGGATGCTAATCAAAATATGCCCTAAAACTAACCATCGTAAGCGGTTAACTAAAAGGGAGAAAGAAATGGAGGTTGGAAGACATGCATCACACACACGCACGCTTATTACAACAGTTGGCCCTCTTGACGGAGGGTCCGAATAAGAAGCTAACTAACTAATCTAAGCTAATTAAACTAATTATTACATCACAAAAACTGAATAACTAGCTACAACTAATTATTACAAATCAATCTAATTAACTTAACAAGCTAACTAATTAGTTATTACAACACAAATAAGCAGCTAAATGCATTAACTACTTAGGTACAAAACCAAAGCATAAACTAGCTAAGGAAAGGAAGCTAAGTAAAGCAGTAAAGCAATGTCCTCAGAGGGAGAAGAATGCATGCATGCCTGGTCGCCTCGTTCGGAAATCCACCGCGATGCCCTAATTTGCCTTTGTTTGCAACTGTTCTCAGAACATTGCACAAAGCTCCACAAAGCTTCAACTCCACCATGGGAACCTGTAGGAACATGGCCAACCAGTTGTTGATGTTGCCAACCACCTGCTGACCATTTTTCTTTGCTGCAGACCAGAAAAAGTGGTCGGCCAGCTAGTTTTTCTGGTCGGTCCGAACAGTTGTTGTTGCATTCTTCCAGCTTGCTGCAACAGAGAGCAAAAAAGGACATGGCAATGTATTTACAAGATATGTGTGCACAACCACTCTCCCTATCATTTCATGAGCTCAAGAGAGTGCGGTTCTCGATTCTAGGGCCACCAATCACGCATCTCGATGCATGATGGCCGAGAAGCCAAATTGCACAATGAATGTGAAATGAATACACACATAACACATAAAGTCTTAACCTCTATCATGCTTGATCAAGAGGGTCGGCGACCGAGAATTGAGGCACGTTTCATCACTTCAAGTATGAAATGTCTCTCGTTCCTCGTGTTTGGACTAACACCTAATCCAAACAAATGCACTGCAACTTAAGCATGCAAAAGAAAATGCCAACAACAAGCATGCACAATGCAATGTAACATGGCATACACAATGCAAACAACAATATAGCATACACAATGCAATGTAACATGGCATACACAATGCAATATGACATGATCAACTTAACAAAGCTAATGACATGCAAACAATGCTAATGCAACATGAGCATGCTGTCAAGGCTAATGCCTGCATACACAATGCAAGGCAACATAAGCATGTAACAACATGAGGCAATGTAACAACATTCACATAACATGCTCGATGGACTTAAACCAAAATGGACAGACCTCAGTCATGCCTAAATCAGTGGCCATAATGCTAAGAAATGAAGGCACAAAAGCATATACAAGCATGCACATGCATTGGCCTATCCACTAGGCCTAAGAGCACAACCCTCAAGAGTACTCAAAGAGTGACAAATGTGGAAGTGTAACAACACTAAGTGCACTGAAATAAGGTATGAAATGATGCCAAATCACTCAAACAATACAAGCATGGCATGCTAGGGTCCTTAAGGCATAAGGCTAACAAAGAGGACTATACAAAGGGACATGCAACACATGGCACAAATGCATGAACCAACCATGGACAGAGCTTAATTAGGTCTAAACAAAGACCAAAACATGCTAAGATGAGGGCTCAAGGACCTAGGCAAGATGGCATACATGCTAGGTTACAAACAAGGCAACAATGCATAACACTCAAAAGCACTTAAAGAGTGAATGAAATGGGAACATGGCAGTCCTAGATGCTCTGAAATGTCATGGTAAATGATGCCAAATCATGCACACGATGCAAATGAAGCATGCTATGGTGCTCAAAACTTGAAGCTAGCAAGGTCAATTGCACTACAACTATGCAAAACATGAAGCATATGGTCAAGGCAACCCAAAACAGTCCTAGAATATGTCAAAATGAGTCTAAAACATGCATGGAAGGAAGCCAAAACAAGCTAGCATGAAGGGCATGAAGCATGGAATATGCAAGGCCAAAAGGGAGGGTTACACTACACCTACCAAGACCAAGCATGGGATGGCTTCGCCAACAAAAGTTAGAGTTATATTATGGCAAAATAACCCCAAAAACACATTGAAATGATAGCTCGCAAGCTTAGGCATGAAGGCATACGCAATGGCTCATGTTTAAGGCATAAAACACCAACTCTCCAAAGCATGGAAAGAGTGACAAATGCAAGTATATGACCATGAAACATGCACTGAAATCTCATAACAAATGATTCCAAATCATTCAAATAAACCAAGCAATGCATGCTAGTGGACTTAATACACAAAGCTAACAAGCTAGAATGCATTATAGCTATATAAAGCATGGCATGCATGACCAAAACAACACAAATTAGAGCTAGAGCATGCTAAAACATGGATAAAAGCTTCTTAGATTTAAGCCAAAATCATGCTAGAATGATGGTCTAAAGCATGATACGCATGGAATTGCATTACAAGTGCATGGAGCATGCAAGGGGCTATCAAACCAACCCAAAAAAGATTTAAGGCATGTTAAAACAACACCAAAAACCTACTGATATGGCCCCAAAACAAGCTAGAAAGACATGTTACTTCATAAGGCATGCAAGACTAGTTTGTAAAATTTACACTACAAGTGTATAAGGCATACAAGGGATGAAAAAACCAAGTCAAAACAGTGGTATGCCATGTCAAAATAATCCCAAATACATGCTAAGATATGGCCAACATAAGCTTAACAAACATGCTCAAACATGAGGCAAATGAAGCAAGCATTCAAGAACACAAGGAGAGGGGATGACCCTCTCCTATTTGGGACCTCAAAACACCATTTCCACCACTGAAATTCCTCTGAGTTTTAGTGGTAAGAAGGCCAAAACAAGGTGGTCCCAATAGCTTAAAAGGATGGTACAAAACAAAGCCAAACAAGGCCTAAGAGGGGGTAGACTACCCCCAACACAAAAGAGACCTTAAACAAACATGTTAAGCATGCAAAATCAGAACTTTTTTCAGTTTAAAGTCAAGCCAAAAACAGCATGCAAGTAGGTTCAAAAGCTTAAACCAAGACAAGGGTTTTAAGGGTTAGGAGCTCACCCTTGAAGAACACCTTCAAAGCTGCAACTCCAGCACTCTTTTTGAACCAAAACCAATCCAAAGACTCCAAAACCAACCTCAAAGAGCCTCAGCAACAAGAGTATGGTGTTTGAGTGTGTGTTTGTGTGCAATAGTATGATGAATATACACTTTCAAGCACAAAACAAGAGCAAAGAAGGAGATATAGAGACAAGGATGTATGTATAGCTCAAAGGAGTTTTTCTGAACCTAAGGCATGAAGGAGGAGGCTCCCTTATATAGAAAAATATGGAACAAGCTTGTTGGACAAGCTTTTGGCCTAAAGCCATCCGTCTATACACTATGGAGGATGGCTTCTGTGCCTTCCAGCTGTTACAACTGGCCTAAAAATATCTCCAAAAAGGTGATGGAAAACTGCCGACCACTTGAAGTGGTCGGCCAGCTACTTTTACTGGTCGGCCGACCAGTGGAAGTGGTCAGCCAGGGCAAAAAGTGGTCGGCCATGGGGGGGAGATGGTCTATAGCATGAAAGTAAGGTGGTGGTGTGGTGGCCGACCAGAAAAGGTGGTCCAAAGACCAAGAAAGCCAGTTGGCTGACCAGAAAACTGGCTGGCAGGAAAGAAAGTGGTCTCCAAGGAGAAGAACTGGTCTCCTACCCTTGTACCACCTTCCAAACAAGGAAACAAGGTTTGTACCAAGAACAAACCAAAAAGGATGCAAGACAAGAGTCCGGGAGGCAAGGCGCGCAGCCGGGAGCCTCGAAAACTAGTCTACGGGCACCAAAAGTGGTCTACAACCAGAAAAGTGGTCTCCCAGACCACAGTGTCCCTCTAGGCAAAGGAAACAAGGTGTGGTTCAAAAACTACGCCAAACGGAGAACGTTAAGCGGTCCCGAGTCAAGGCGCGCGGCCGAAGGCTCTGAAAATCAGAAACTGGTCTCCAAACGAGAAAAGTGGTCTACGGCCACAAAAAGGTGGTCCACAGGACCTCTCCCTCCCTCCAGGGAAGGGAAACAAGGCTTGGTCCACAAACCGAGCCAAAACACAAAAAGTTCAGAGGCTCGGAGGCAAGGCACTCAGCCGAAAACTCCGAAACCTCAAAACGAGCACAACATGCGCAATCACCGAGCACTCAATTGATGACATCTGAGTCTTAAGGTCGGTCAAAAATTGGGTGTCTACAGATACTTGGCAGAGCTTGGATGCACCGATATGGGGCTATGCCGTCAAGGTATCACCAATGTGTAACGACCGCATCACGTAAAATGATTAGCACTTAATTAATTAAGGAGATTTGAATTTTAATTGCCAATTATTCTAATTCAATCAGAGATTTATGAAAATTATGGAGACTGATTCGTATGTGATTCTATGGATGATTTATTTTGGAATTAGAATTGAAAGCTTAAATGGCTCAAGATAGTACAAATGGTGAATTAAATTATTTTAATTTCGAGTATCGGACCATATGAGAGTTCAATTAAATATTTGATTCAGATTTGTAAAATGGAGATTTGATTAATTGGGTCCGAAATTGGAGTTAATTAAGTTATGAGAATTGGGAATTAAGATTATGATGAATTAAATTTATTTATGAGGTATTCAATTGAGGTATTCACTTGAGTATGTAATTTATTGGTGACGATTTTGATGTTTAATTTGAAATTGAAGACCTTAATGATTTAAGAAACCAAAATTGAGGATGAAAATAAATTTAATTTGATATTTGGAGCTTTTTGAGAATTTGATTAAAAACCTGATTCAGATTGATAAATTTAGATATAATTAATTTGGTTCTAATGAAAGTCATTTAGGCTAATTAAATTATGTGGGATTGGAGATTAGTTATAATTAATTAATTATGTGTTAATCAAGATTTATTAAGACTAAGTGTTATTTAAGTAACTTAATCTTAATCATAAAATTGAATTATGGACTAAATTAGAATTGGAGGTGTAAATGGGTGTGGGTGTATTGAGAAATTTGTGTGTGTATATGAGTGATGTGTTGGAATTCAAAAAAGAGTGCACGTGTGCTTGTGTGGTGTGAAGAGGTGTTGTGTATGTAAGTGTTATGTGTTGGTGGGTTATCGATGAGTTGTTTGTTTAGTTGTGCTGAGAGCTCACTTTAGAGAGAGAGAGAGAGAGAGAGAGAGAGAGAGAGAGAGAGAAAGAAAGCGAGAGAGAGACCAACTCTAAAGAGAGTGAGTTCCAAATTTTGAAGAGGAGGAGGATTGTAGGAGAAGTTGAAAATTTGGCTAGAACCCTTCAAGCTAAAGACTCTAGGTAAGATTTTAGTCCTTAATTCTTGTAAATGAATCATCTAAGGGTTGAATTCATGAAGTAATTGGGATTAATTACATGAAATTTGTTAAGAAACGTCAAGAAGATGATGAATAGTAAACTAAGTTCATGCCCATGGTTGCATGTCTCATGTTTCATCATTTTGAACTTAGTTTTGAAGATCTTGCATAACATAAGAGTATATATATATATATCTTGCATGTTTTCAAAAAATTATGGCTCACATGTTTAATTTATGTTTTGAAAATCAAGAATAAATAGAATTGGTTTGATTTTGGTAAGTGTTTTATACACGTATCATGGATTTTGAAGAATTTAAGATGATCCATTTCATGTTTTGAAGAAAAGTTTTGACAACCATGAGTTCATGAAAATATGGATTTTGATTTTGATTAGTAACCCAAGCATGTAATGTAATTTAAGAGTCTTATTTAATTTCAACAAATTTTGGTATATATTAAATTAGTTAGTTTTATTTGAATTACATATATTCAATGTTTGCTAGCAAATTGGCAAGAAAATGAAGAATTGGAGCTAAGATCAAGTTTATGAAGTTAAATTAGAAATTAATTATTTTGGGTTTTATTTGAAAATTTATTGTTAAATTAAGCTCCATAAATTACATGCAACAAGGATTTATTGAAGATTTGATCCAAGCAAAGGAGTTAGGTTCAAATTTATGGAAATTAATTTAGAAATTAATTACTTTGGGTTTGAATTTAGTTATCTTAACATGAAATTGAGTTTCAATTGTACATGCTTCATGAATTTTTTTAGAGTTTTGGAAGATCAATTCATGTTTTAGAATTTGTGGGTTTGAAATTGGGCTTGATATAAAGAAAATGAATTAAATTTAAATTCAGACAAATATGAAAATATATTATAATTTATATTTGAAAATCAAAAATTAGTTTGATTTTGATTTAATTTTATACATGTAAATATTTTTGAAAAGGGCTTTGTAGATTCAATATTAAGTTTCATGAAACAAAGAAAAATTTGAAAGATGATTTTCAATGTGAAATCCAAGGTTTAAATTTGAATTAAAATCATGGAATTTTGAAGTATAAGTGGAATTAACTTTAAATAAATGTAATTGGGAATGCTTTTGCATATTCGAGTGAGTCATGCATGAATTTCGAGCCTTGGTGATGTGTTTTGAAGTTTAAACAACATTCTGGAAAACCTAGAAATTTGTCATCATCGCTCGAGCGAAGAAGTTGTCGTTCGAGCTTAGAATGCAAGCAACCTGTATTTTTGCAAACCAAGGGGTCTGCTCGAGCGACCAATGTTGCGCTCGAACGAAGAGTCCTGTTTTAGAAAATTTTGAAAAGTAGTTTCATATTTCAATTTCCGTTCTCTTTCACTTCCAAACATTCTTAGGAAAGAATTATGACTCAACAAGATTAATAAACTACCAATCAACATAAATTGGTTAAAAGAATAAGTCATTGACTTAGTAATAATTGATTAAGAAGCCAAGTAAGAAATTGGTTTATTTAGAAAAGAATAATTTAGTAATGAAAGAATATGTGAAATGAGAACCCGATTCATTTGAATAAAGAAAGAATAAGCGTAGTAGACCTTCGGATTATTTAAATAGAAGACAAGAAAAGTCAAGTTTGATGAAGGAATTAATATTGTGTTTCAATGTGTATATGTTATGAGTTTGTGTAGGTCATGCGCTATCATTTTCCTGATCTATTTGATTTGTCTGCATTATCTGATCTACTAGCGGAGCCATCTGTGAGTAATAACTCTGTAAAGTTATGTTTAACTTTAACTATTTTTTGATGCTATGAAATGATCAATTTTCTAAAATGCGATGTTTTGTATGAATGAATGACTGTTCAAATTTCTAAAATGTATTTGTGGCATCCTTAGCACAAGGTCCTTGCCTGGGGGTAATAATACCATGGTCTACAAGTACAAGGCTCTTGCTCAGGGGTAACAATACTGTGCCTTTTTAAGCAAGGCCCTTGCCCAGGGGTAACAATACCATGGCTCAAGTATATTACAAGTTCCCGATACCGAAGGTTCCTTATGGAACTAACAAGCAAGATAACGCTAATGGATGTACCATGTATGAGTAAGCATGAATTCTGATTTCCGTATGAAGTTTGAATAAGAATATGAATATGAACCTGTTTCTGATTTAAAATCTGAATATGTATAAGACTTTGTTTCTGATGAGAATCTGTTTTCGATATAAATTCTAATTTTTGACTCTATGATGGACATCATTCATTAAAACCCTTTACTTTGTTATTATTTACTGGGCTCCAGCTCACTATATTATTTATGTATGTAGGTGATCAGGCGCGTGACCAGGCTTAGAGGCGTCTGCCTGGAATCTATTTTTTTCAACCAACCTATGTGCCTCCCGTGAAGGTTCTGGATATGTCAAGTGGTTATGACTATGTGATTAAAGTTTAAGTTTTGTTTTCTTGATTGGTTAAATAAGTTTTTGTTTACTATGTGAATAGGGCTAAGTCCCTTTTTGTGATAACGTAAGGATGATGTGTGTATATATATAAAGTTTAAATTTTTCTATCTCGAATGTTGTATAATTGCTATTTGCTTCCGCAACCCCTAATTATATGTTATTCTGTTAAGAGGCCTTTGGTAATCCAAGGATTACTGGCCGGTTATGACGCTAAACCTATAGGGGCAGGTTTGGGTCGTGACACAATGCGTGAAGGCAAAGTTGGGAAAGTGCACAGTAACCATAAATGCGTCTGAAAAGCCATTCAGAGTGGAGGAGGCACACTATTCGAATGCAGTTTTCTTTACTAAGTTCTTAACGGATGAAACTCCAAGGATTGGTAAAGTTGTAGGAGTAAAATTGCCGAAGTGGGAAGACATTCGGGATGCAGAGGCTGCTCCAGAAAGTAGTGGGCAGAAGAGGAGCAGCAAGTCCACAAGTCCTCCACTGAAGATTGTTAAGGTGCGCGAGAGCGGCAAGACAGTTTACTACTTATGACGGTCTTAGGGGCCAGACTTCATACCTTGGGAGGATGGCCTTGAGATAAATAAATGTGACGGTGATGAGTCCCAAGAAAGGTTGGTGGAGACGCCTGAGCTCACCCCTAAATGCATGCAAGGTAGACCCAAACCATAGCAGGAGGTACTTGCCGAGGTCAACCTCAGCGACTTACTAAGGCAAAGGAAGCTCGTGTTTATTAGCAATACAATGGCTCCAGAAGCTAAGGCAGAATTGATAACACTACCGAAGCAGTACAATAACGTCTTTGTTTGGACATACGACGAGATGCCTGGTCTTGACCTATCCCTTGTCACCCATCATCTGGATACTTTTCTCAATTCTAAGCCAATCAAGCAGCATGCTCGAAAGTATCACCCTGATCTTGAAACAAAGATTAAGGCGGAGGTAGAAAAGTTGCAGAGGGCCAAGTTCATTGAGCATATACAGTACCTAACTTGGCTAGCAAATATTGTGCCTGTGAAGAAGAAGAACGACTAGATTAGGGTCTACGTACATTTTCGCGACCTGAATAAGGTTTGCCCGAAAGATGAGTTTCCATTGCCCCATGCTGACACACTTGTTGATTCTACTACGGTCCATCAGATGTTCTCCTTCATGGACGGGTTCAATGGTTATAATTAGATCAAAATGGCACCAAAAGATGCAGAAAAGACCGCTTTCAGAACGCCCTTGGGAAGTTTTTTCTATACGGTGATACCATTCAGTTTGAAAAATACGGGAGCAACTTACCAACGGGCTATGACTGCAATGTTCCATGACATGTTGCATCATGAAGTGAAAGTATATGTGGATGATCTGGTGGTTAAGTTTACTGAGGCAAACCGACACCTCTCCGACTTGGAAATTTTTTTTCAGCGTTGTCGCAAATTTTGCCTAAAGATGAACCCTCTCAAGTGTGCCTTCGGAGCTACGGCTGGCAAGTTCCTTGGCTTTTCTTATACATTGGCGGGGGGATCGAAGTAGATGCGGATAAGAACAAGTCGATCATGGAGATGCACCGCCACACTCTCAAAAGGCCTTGAAGAAATTCCTAGGCAAAGTGTCATACCTCAGGAGGTTCATTCCAGCCCTTGTTGAGATAACCTTTTCCTTTGGGACACCATTGAAAGGGAATCACAAGTTTGAATGGTTGCAAGAACACCAACAGGCATTTGATATGGTGAAAAAAGCACTTACCTTTTCACTTACAATGATTGCCCCCATAACCCGAAAAGCCTCTGCTACTGTACCTGACCTCTACACCTTGGTCTATCGGAGCTCTACTTGTCCAAGACATAGATGGCATTGAGAAGCCAGTCTATTACATCAGTTGCAAAGTCAATGGTGCCGAGTCGCGATATACCCCAATTGAGAGGCATTGTTTAGCCTTAATCTTCATAGCGCAGAAGTTGCGCCACTATTTTTTGGCACACCCGATCCAAGTTATGACTCGGAGTGATCCAATCTGCTACTTGCTGAGCAAGCTCGCTCTAATTGGAAGAATAGCAAGATGGCTTTTGGCTCTAGCAGAATATGACATCACTTGTGTTACTCCTAAGGCTATTTAGAGCTAAACACTTGCAGACTTATTGGCCTAATTCCCATCTGGTGAACATGAACCTACAGAGGTACCTCTACTAAGTGAGGTCCATGTCTCAGCAGCTGCAGTTAATACTTATTGGGACTTAAAATTTGATGGAGCTTCCGGAGCTGGGAAAGGTGGAGCTGGCATAACGCTAACCAGTTAAGAAGGAGAGAAGTTTCATCTATCATATAAGCTTGACTTTAAATGTTCAAACAACGAGGCCGAATATGAGGCGTTGATACTAGGTCTAATTGCTGCTCAAAAGAAAGGCCTTCGCAAGTTGAAAATTTGCGGTGACTCTAAGTTAGTTGTCAAACAAATAATGGGTGATTTCACCTTGAAGGAGCCTCTGTTGGCGCCATATTGCACCGTAGTTCAAAGGTTGCTCACTCAGTTTGATGATGTCCAAATCCAACATACCCCTCAAACACACAACCGTTTCCCTGATGCCTTGGCTACACTGGGGGCAAAAGTAGATATACCAGATGATAGTATAGCCATCGTCATCGAGAAAAGAACAACACCTGCAGTGTTAACCGAAGAACATACAGAGCAAGATTCTAAAAGGTGGAAAACAGATATAATCCAGCAGTTGAAAATAGGCCAAGGAACAATCAGACCAGTAGAACTTGCATCATTTCTGCTCCTCAAAGGAGAGTTATATTTTTGCGGTCCCAACAACTTGCCGACAAGGTGCGTCGGCAGACAAGAAGTAACTTACAGACTTAAGTAGATCCATGTTCAGTCTTGTGGAGATGGAGATATCAGTCTATACCGACGGATACAGAGACAAGGGTATTACTGGCTAGAGATGGAAAAGGAAAGCACTGAGTTGCGGAGGCAATTTGCAAAATGTCAATCTCATCCTAAGAGGAAGAAGCCCATTTCTTAAGTAGTGAGGAACAGAGGCAGCCGTATATTAACTATCTTGGAAATGACACACTGCCTGAGAACAAAGCCGACCCAATTAGAGTTAAGAGGGCCCTCCGCTTCTTTCTTGACCAAGGCAAGCTGTACCGTATAAGCTTTGAATGGGAACTTTTGGTGTGTTTATCAAAGTATGAGGCAAATGAAGTGCTGAGAGAAGCCCACAAGGTAAAACATCAAGGGACGCAACGATTGTATGGGCACCTTATTCACCTCAGCTACTACTGGCCGACAATGGAAGAAGATGCTAAAAACTTTATAAGGAGATGCCAATCTTGCCAGAAGTTTGGGAACTTGTTACATGCACCAGCAGTTGGGCTGCACAACATCAAGAGTTCTTACCCGTTTCACACTTGGGCATTTGACTTGGCAGGTCCTATATCGCAGCAATCCAAAGGCTACGGATGGATACTTGCAGCATCGGAAGTTAGCACCAAGTGGGTAGAGGCTATACCAATAAGAAAAGTAGATGGGGCGGGAGTGGCCAACTTTATTAAGGAAAACATACTTTGTAGGTTTGGCATACCCAAAGTAATGTTATTTGACAATGAAACTCCCTTTGTAAATCGCCACGTAGGAAGACTGCTGGACACTTACCAGATCAAGCACCACAAGTCTACCCCGTACTACCCGTAAGGAAACGGACAAGCTAAAGCAACCAACAAAACTCTCATCCAAATATTAAGTAAAATGATGGATGAAGCAGGGGGCATATGGTCCGAATAACTCCCCGAAGCATTCTGGGCGTATAGAACGTCAAAGAGGAAGCCAACTTAGGCAACCCCATTTGCCCTAGTATATGGGTTCGAAGTCGTGTTATTAGTTGAGTTGGCAGTATCCTCAACAATTCCAGACAGCAAGAAGAATGACATAGAGGCAGCTGAAAAAAAGAAGAGATCCGGCCTCGCAGGCAATGGAAAAGTATCATCAATCCATAGCTTGCGCCTACAATCAATCTATTCAATACAGGGAGTTCAAGGAGGGGGATTTGGTATGGAAAACAGTGGACGCAATCATGTGGGGGCAACTAATCCCCAAGTTCTCACCCAGATGGGAAGGCCTCTACAAAGTTGCTGAGGCAAGCAGCAACGGGTATAACAAGTTGACAAGAGTAGATAATGGGTTCACAACTGGCCCTATTAATGCCAAGTATGTCAAAGAGTATTTTCCTTAATTTTTTTTGTTCAGAAAAAAGAGTTGTAAGTTTCTTTGTTAATACTTCCAAAGCAAAGTATAAAGAAAGTGTCATACACTGAGTAAACCTGTTACCCTTGTAAAAACTTAGTGCGAGGAAAGTTTTCCATACTTAGTGAAATTTTAGCCTTGTGAAAGCAAGTCATGGCAAAGTTCCTTCATAGCAAGAGTTTTGTTCAGCCTTAGAAAATATGTAAAGGCAATGAAAAGAAGGCAATGAAGTAAGACTCAATATTTTTACTTCTCATAAACATCAAAGTTTCTCACAGCATGATTACAATGTTTGAAGAAAAAAAAAAAAAAAAGAGGAAAAAAGATAGCAAAAACACAAAGAAAAGGAGTCATAACAGAGTCACAATAAATCAAATCAAACCCTTCATGAGGGAGTCTATCAGGGTCACATCCCTAGGCAACTGAGCAACCATCGCAAAGTTTTTCTTTTTTAACCGAGTTAGGTTCTGCCGATACTACTCCAAGGCACATTCACACTCCTTGATAATCTCCTCCAAAGATGCAATAATCCCGACATTATTTGTATGTTCAAGGAAACCATCGACTGCCTGAAGCCTATCCTTCATCCACGATAGGTCCAAACCATTCCTCTTAAAGCTGCTCAGGTTGGCCTCAGCACCTTCCACGAACTTGCTGGGGGTTGTCAAAATCTTTTTAGCAGCAAGGTCGTGAATAAAGCTGGCAAGTAACTCCAGCAGTGCTGTCTGCACCATAGATCCAGGAACGTTAAAAGCAGTAAAGATACCGGGGTGCAGCACCTGGATGCGGGCAATAGTGGGAGTAGCTTCGGAGGAGACCCAATAACTTAGAAAAGAAACTTTCCCTGAGGACTGAGGGGACTCTCTCACACCGCCGCTAGCTTCAATCGCTAGAGGGAGACTGGCAGAGCGACCAAAGGTTTGAGGGCGATGCACTTTCCCTGAAGATGATTGCCTAGCAGTATTGGAATGGGTAGATGCTGGGTGGCGACCAGGCGAACTGGTCTTGCGAGAAAGGCCAAAGCTGCCTGCATGATCATGTCGCTCCAAAAAGAGGTCGTCCATATGATAGTCCTCAACATTCAGATCTGGCACAACAGTGGTGTCTATGCCCACATAAAAATCTCGTGATCCCTCAAGATTAGCTGGCACCTCAGAGAAGTGAGTGGGGTACAGATCAGCGAGCTGCTCAAAAGTTGTTGAGGCAATTGGATCAGAAGCATCAACGACAACAGTAGTACCATGGGCGGCCAAATCGACAGCTACCTCTGCAAGTTGAGCCAAACTTGGGGGGTCCACAGTAGGAACAACCACTACATTCGCACCTCCCTCATTAACTTGAACATTGGGGAGTGGGGTCTGTAAAACCAGTGGAGACTTAGTGGACTGGGAAGAACCCCCAAATACAGCTCCCAAGGGGGGTGGTGTAACTTCTAGTGACTCTCTTACGTCACGATCTTCTCTTAGAGTCTTTGGAACAAAATCATCTCCGTCGACAGAGGAACGGTCAGAGTGAACAGAATCAGCAAGGTTTGGAGGTTCTACACCCTTAGCAATTATACCACCTGCTGCAACTTCCATAGTAGGGGGACTTGTTCGTTTTCTGTAGCCTCAACAACTGGATTGGCCTCAGCAATTGGCTCAACCTCGGTAGTTGGTTCAGCCTCAGCACTTGGTTCTTCTTCAACATATGGAAGCACCATCTTGCGAGTTCTAAATCTTGTGACCCTTGAAGCAATGGGAAGGTTGTCGTCGTCGTCTGAATTTGAAGAAATTCCGATGGTAGTAGAAGAACCCCCGGGCTTGAGAGTGGTATGGCCGATGGGCCCTGAAAAGGAAAAAGATCATGTGAATACTAAAATAAATATAAAAAGCCCAATGAAGTAATGCAAAGATATTTTCCAAGTATGGGTACCTTTCAGAGTCTCTTTTTACTTGGTGAGGCACGTGTCTCAACAATTGATGCCGCTACCTCTTGGGCTGCCCTCCATCTGGAATGGGTCATACACACTGTTACACCAATCGGGGGAAGAGTAACTTGCAGGGATTGGACGGACATTGCCCTAGATGGATGAAGCCCCTCTACTACAAGTAAGGACAAAAGCTTGAAACAGCAGAATATACTAGTCTATTTCTCTTAACCAGATGGGAGACGAAAGGATAAGTCAGGTTGCAGAATGGGTTCCATCGCAGGGACAACGGGAGCACTGTTGCAAAAGTTGAAAAAGGAGTTGAGGTTGCAGTACCAGAACAGCCTGTTACTGGAAGTAAAGGCACCTTCTCGTCCAAGTGAAGGCAACTCCATGAGGCCTAAACCTTCCACGAGTAAGGCAATGTAGTCATGTGCAAACCTCTGAAAGCTCTGATGAAAATCTGTTTGAGGCAAAGGGGCATGGAGGATGCCTTGGTCCATGCCGAATTGCCTAAGGACCCTATCCGGTCGGTAGACAACACTAGACATGCCCTCCTCATTCCATACGGGTAGAAACCCGGGACGTATCATGGCAGCCAGTAGAAGAGAGTTAGCCTGGACCCTGTCAAGGGAGAAATCAACATGACGAGCCTCTGAGAAATAAAATAGGACAATAGAAATGCCTGGAAGAAGTTGGCTAAAAAGGCGAAACACACACTCTTCCATGCGATCGACGTAATCCACGAAGGGTCTGTTGGTGCCAAGACTAGACCACCGGGAGATGCGAGGGAGGGATTGGCACACTTGTCTTGTGACAGGTCGACCCTCTGCATTTAGAACAGGACAACCCTCTGCATTAAAGACTTCGTCGATGAAGAAGGGCTCATGCTCTTTAAAGACGGGGCCCATAGTAGGGAATCGCTCATAGAAGAAGGCGATCAGGAACTGAGTGTGTACAAAACTCCATACATCATAGCGGCCAATGGATCTCTCCATGTCCGAGTGGATGAGGTTAAGGCAGAAGTATAAGTTCCCTAAGAAGAGGGAGGCCAGAGGGAACACCAGAGGGTTGATACTCTCAGCAGAGTTGCTAGGGAGAACAAAAAAAGAGACAAAATAACTGACAAAGGCGGCCAGGTACAAGTCCCTGCGGTAGCCCAGCCAAACTATGGAGTTATGCCTCTTCTCTGTAATGTCGCCAATAACCAGTTACAGGTCCTTGAAGAAATGTTTTAGCCAGGAAAGGTAGGTGGTTTTGTCCCTCTTGGGCCTCTCCTGGAGCAATTCCCCAGTCTTAAAATCGTACCAAAAGCCATACTTCCGTGCCTCTAGAAAGGCACTTTGGAGGGCAGTGACGACATTTTGTTCTATAGAAATCAGGGATGCTAGATCGAAGGGGTGGTCTCTACGGGTACTCAGGTGCAAAAAAAGGGCAATGTCTTTGAGGGTTGGGGTTATCTCCCCCCATACCAGGGCAAAGGTGTGAGTGTCGCGGCTCCAGCGGGAGACGACCATATCAGTGTTAGTCTGTACCTTGTGCACTGACAACTCCCTCGAAATCAAAACAACATTGAAGAGACGAACATCTGTCAAGCATTGCTTGAAGCTGTCATCTGCAATGATGTCATCAACCCAGAGAGACCAATCTGCTGAAGGGCTTGAGTGAGTGCGGTAGTAGATGTATGAATGGGGAAAGTCAGTATGCTCCATGTGAAATCGCAGCACAGAGACTGGGTTCACTATGTCAGCATCGTCCAAAGTAGCCTCGCCAAAAAGGAGCAGAGGTTTCTCCAGGGAAAGGGTATCAGGAACGAAGGAGTCAACTGCCTTCCGGAAAGGATCAGCCAGCCCTCCGAAGTATGGGGCCCTCTTTCACTTAGTAGGGGGTGGAGCAGCCTTGTCGGGTAGAAACCTTGTGCTGGCCATAAGGAAGAATAAAGAAAAGTAAAAGGGACTTTGGAAGGTGAAGGCAAGGAAATGAAGAAGACAAGGAGACAGAAAATGTGTTACGGCAGAAGTGAGAGACCAATGGACCCAAGGGGCACTATTTATATAAAGAGCATCAAAAGGGCGCCAACACGCTTCCCTAGACCATCCGTCAAAAGGTGCCTTTTTAGAGCCATTATGACTCTGCAGAAAACCGACGTAACTCTTGACCCAACTTACGCAACCCCTAGATTACTTGCTGATGCCATGCACACGCGGGACACAAGGGGCATGTCCCCTAGGGGCGCAGGGGGCAAAATGTAGAGGGTCAGAAATTAAGCTCTAAATTAAGTATGGGTCTAACTGCTGAGGTCGCCTCAAGAATGAAAAAGGAGCATGGGCTAAAGCCCAAGGGACGTGGGCCAACAGAAGGCCGAAGTAGGTCCGACTTGTTAAGGGTCCAAACGGACTCCACGAAGGAAAATACCTAAGTCAAGTTGCAGAGGCAACATATGCAATGGTCAAGCTGCGGAAGGAACACTTGCGGTGGTCAAGTTGTTGAGGCACTTTGCCTCAGTGTTGCCATTACCTAATAATGTCGGTTCAGTCACCATCTCAAGTTGCTGAAGGAAAGAGAAAGCTGAAGCAACTAAGTTGCGGATGTGACACTCCCGACGGTCAAGTTACAGAGGCACTTTGTCTCAGCACCGCCATTCCAAGTATTGTCGGTACTACTGCCATTCCCAGTATTATCGGTTCCGCTGCCACCTAGAGTTGCTGAGGGAAGGAGAGAACCGAAGCAACTAAGTTGCAGCGCCATTACTTGCAACGCCAAGTTGTAGAGGCACTTTTTCGACGCCATCTCCAATATTATCAGTTTTGCCATTTGAACTTGCTACAGGAAAAGACTGCCGCAGCAACTATAGCCGCCGCAACTAACTTGCGGAGGGAACATCTTGCCAAGATGATAGCAGCCTTTGGGAAAAGCTTTCCCTCTACAAGTAAAGGCTAATGCTTGGCGTTGGTAGTAGGCCCTAAGACATTACTAGCCTAGGGCTGATAATAGGCCCCAAAGCTCATTAACTTGGAGCTGATAGCAGGCCCTAAGACTTGCTGGTTAGAGCTGATAGTAAGCCCAAAGATACCAGTTTACCGCAGTGATCCCGTGAAGATAGGAGTATGGTAGCCCGAGTGTAAGGGACTCCTTTTCCATTACCCAAGTCATGAACCTGCCTTAGTTGCACAGGTAGGACTAAGGAAACCCCTTGGGCTTGGTACTAAGGCACAACATGGCTGATAGCAAGCTTGGTTGTGGCCTTCGCCTTAGGAAGCTGGAGAGTTTATGGTTAGGTGGCTAATGGTAGAGGCTTCGCTGAGGTGAGCACGAACATAGTCGATAGCAGACTAATAGAGTCCTGAGAATGTATGTATTGGCCAAGTAGAACTGAGAAGGCAAGTGCAGCAGCAAGGTTTACCGCAGCAAGTGCACTTGCTGAAGTTCGAGCTAAGAAGGCAAGTGCGCGGCAAACATTCCCGCCGCAACTGCACTTCTTGAGGCTCAAAAGGGAGTTGCAGCTCCAAACACTCCCGTCGCAACTACACTTGTTGAGGCTCAAAAAAGGTAGTTGTGGAGGCAAACAGATAGTACACAGTACATGTAGAGGGACACGTGACACCTTCAGCCTGGTGGCTCAAGGTAGAATATTCCATGTGATCTTCTAGGACACATGTCCTCTATCTATTTGGCCACTTGGTGTCCTCTTGGTACCAAGGAAAAGCCTATAAATAGGACTCATTTCCCAAGGTTCAAAAAGATGAATTTTGGGAGATTTGGGGGAGATGCTGCCCATTTGTGCACTGCCATACATTTCTTCTTGAGCTACCTGCTTCACCCTCACCCAGCTGCTCACTCTCCATCTTCCTGGACAGTTTCTGCTACTCATTCTCCAGTCATTCTACCATTCTTGGACCATAGCATAGTTTTGCCTCTTTAATCACCTTCCTAACCTTGAACCCCTCTACAGAACCTCATACAGAATGTATGTTGAACATGAATATATTTTACATTCTCAACCACCCAAAACAAAGATAAACAAAGTACAAGAGCAATCCCTAGCACAACCTGCAAGGGTAGGCCAAAAGAGGTCCTATCTGGACAGAAACTAGCGCTCGACAAATATATACAAATTAGAGTAAAACTTTCTTCACACTTTAGGTGCTCCCAACACCCATTTGTACTTGCAACTTCCTTCCAGCAAGGTACACCCAGCTACCTTTGATACCAACAGCCCCAGTGCCCAGCTTTCTTCCACTTTATGTTAATAAAACCTGTCCAATATAGGATATTATCTAAGAACACCTCAATTCGACAAGGATGTATTACCATATGCAGTTTTTCCAAATCACAATCACCAACACAGATAACATATATGCTCACATCACTCAACCCTTTATTTAGAAGCTCACAGCACTTGGTAAGAAAAAACAAGCACACAATATATAAGCTATCATCGCTTAACCAACACAACATGGTTTCAACATATACCTTCATAGCCTTGTGAATTTGCAAAATAGATCAAGTATGGCAATATATGTAGTATGTTATAATTAAACTGTATGGGCACTGACAGGTTAGTATTATAGATGTGCTCACATCCCTCAACCCACATTAGTTATAATTTATCTTTATTCCATCAAACACTGAGTTACACAAGAAACAAAACATTTGAAAACACTCACTCTTGCTCACTTTCACTCAACCAACATTTACTAGACTCCTATTATCCCTCATTCTTCTAGTGCCTCCTTCTTTTAAGATAGGTTTGGGGAGACTCAAGGTGTTTAAAATTTAATATTTTTAATTAATTCTATTGTATAAAAAATTATGATAAAAATATTTATAATTTTCTAAACTATAAGAACAATTTGTATTGTAAATAAATCTCACGTGTATTTATAACTTACCAATTTTCATTGTAAATAGACTGCTATGGCTATCTTTTTTTATTTACAGTGATGGACTTAGATGAAGACAAGCAACTGCAATTCTCTTATGATTTGATATTTTAAAAATATATTTTAAATATGTATGATAATTTTTTTTGGTCCTGGTCAATATAGAGATATTATATTTTCATATGTATATTTTCATATGAAGTTATAAGTTCTTAAAAACACACCCAAAAAATAAAAAAATAAAAAAATTACATAATCTAAGTAAGATTTAAGTTGGCATTGTAAAAAGTCTGTCTTTCCAATGATCTATCCAATATTATAGTAAATTTTTTTTATATTTAATTTTATTGTAAATTGTATGTTAAAGTTCTCCTAATATTTTTTGTCATTTAATATTTTAAAGGGGATAGCTCTTCTCTATGTTACTATTCTTGTAATAACCCGACCCTCGTATATGAATTTGATATCTCTTCCGCTCTATTTTGTGTTTTTGAATGTATATTATGAATTTCTGT
The DNA here is from genome assembly GCA_036172215.1 of Camellia granthamiana. Lineage (NCBI taxonomy): Eukaryota > Viridiplantae > Streptophyta > Magnoliopsida > Ericales > Theaceae > Camellia > Camellia granthamiana. Next base: position 5,246,976 of record CM069907.1, read on the forward strand.
GCACTTGCGGTACACTAAACAAAACTTAGAGGAATGAAATTCTATCTGTTGGTCCGGAACGTTATCTGTCACAATTAATCTGTTTGGATTTGAAATTGGGTGCCTTAGAGGCTTAAATTTCGAAAACTGATTTAATATTTGAAATCTGCATATTTTTTAAGCTCTAATAGGATTTTCTGTGAAATTTCAATTTTGGATGGTTAAACGATTGAATTTCGTCTTATTATAAACCATAAATATCTAGATATCTATATAACTCTTTGGGCATGTTGACTCATCTCTTGGGTGTCAACAAAAGGGGAAAAACGTGGGTGAGAGAGAGGAAGGCAACAAGTGAGAAAATTGGGAGAATTTTGAAGATTTGCTTGAATTGAACTCAAGGTATGGAAAATTTTGATCTTGTCTTACTCTCTCTTAGTTATGGTTAGAATTCTTCCTTAGTCATGGAGGGAATTGAGTATCTTATGTGGTAATTTGTGTTTTTAGGATCAAGTGAGTTATGAAGGGAATTTCTACTCTACATCTTTGCTATTCCATGAAAAGATGTATTTATGAGTTTGAATTGGAAGCTTGAGTAGTTCTATATGTATCTATGTGTGTATATGAAGTAAGAAGTGAGTGAGGAGTGGGGAATTTAAGTGATAATTGAACTCAATTTTGTAGAAAGAACTGATATAGATAACATAACTGTGTGTTTAATTGATTTTGAAACTATGGCACTTCTTGATTTTTGCTTGTAATTGGGAGATTGAGGTTTGAGTGTCAAGGTAGAACTCAAATGGAGGAAAAACAGAGTTTCAGAATTCGTTTGGTCCGCTCGAGCGTAGAATGGCCCGCTCGAGCGGGAAAATCACTCCCTCAGCAAGTTTTTCAAAATTACTCTGTCCGCTCGAGCGGAGGAATTCCCGCTCGAGCGCAAAATTCACTCTCTCAGTATTTTTGGTAATATTGTGTTGTTCGCTCGAGCGGCCAGAGTGGCGCTCGAGCGGAGGATTGATTTTCAGAAAAATTCTGTGTTATTCTATTTTACGTGCTGTACCCTCTGGTCTGTTTAGATATTTGTTTTGATAACTTTAAGATGATTATAAATGCATATGAACAAAAAGGAAACTAATTTGTAAGTGATGATTGTGTGCAGGGCACACTCCTGAAGGCACTAGTACGCCAACACCTCGCTGTGAGTAACAGTACCTCCATGAATCCTTACTCAATTTCTATGTATTGACGGTATGAATCATTAAGAAATCATGGATGTGAATAATAAAATTTGATAAGTGAGGTATTATGAAGTTGTGGAAACGTATGCACGTTATATGTGACATCTTGTGAACTTCTGGGCTATACCAAGGGAAGTGTGAAATTGTGAACCGATATGGCCTAGAGCCATTTGTGAACCATTGTGGCCTAGAGCCAATGGTGAATCAATGTGGCTTGGAGCCAGTTGTGAATTAATGTGGCAACGAGCCGTTTATGAAATTATGAGGCCAAAGGCCGATGTGTGAAATACGAACTTATGCTATTGTGAGCTTGTGAATCAAAGAAACCAAAGGTCTATATGATGAACTATAACTTGTGAACCCAAGGATTCTTTTTTTGAATATGTGAAGTTCTTAGGCCAGGGGCCAAATTGTGAATATTATGAACCGATTATATTGTCCCAGCAAGCTAAATAGAGACAAATTGATTATATAACTTCAGCGTTAATTATGTTTGCATGCATACCAGTACTGTTGTTCACTGAGCTTGGCTCACCCTGTGTTATGTCTGTTTCTGTAGGTAACCAACCAGGGGGTCAACCCTAACTCGGCATCGTCATACTTTTGTCAGCCTAGGCACAGCCAAGCTTGGGATCGGAACCCTTCTTGCGTGAAGTCTGTTAGATGATGACTACACCGTTACTCTTAGCCTAGGATATTATGTACTTAATCTTTTTGTTACGTGTCTCACCTCGGGTTGGATTTGTATATGTATGTAAATAACTAACTCCCAACTGCATTTTAGTTTTGATGTACTTATCCTATGAGATGTTTATGATCCTGGCATAACTTAGTAGCTCAATGGATGGCACATCCTAATTATATTACTTATTATTACAGCTTCCGGTCAGGCCCCTATATGAAGTCAGCTTAAGTGTCCTTTTCTGCTTAGGTCACGCCCAAACTTTTAGGGGCAAGTTCGGGGGCGTGACAATTCTCTGCACTTCTCTATATTTCATTTTGTAAGCCTCAATCAAAATGATGATTCGAATTGTTTATTTTATAAACCCAACGATAAAGAAGTATTTTATGAAAAAACAAATTTTATTGGACATTACTAGATACATGATAAAATTACATTAATTTTTTTTTTTTTTTTTTTATAAAGGGATGGTAGTTATAAGTTTAAATTTAAACTATTTTTTTAAAAATAAAATGTGATTCGTTTATTTTTTTATCGAAATTCGATGAAGTTGATTTTTTGCACAAATATCTACACCGTGAGTTTTATGAGATGAACGGTTTAGACCGTCATCATTGTGGGCTTAAAATAAGGCCCACAAAATGAAATATAAAAGAGTATGGAGAATAGTCGCATAGAGATGAGTCATTATTTAAAGGCCTTCCTCTATTTCTATCTTTCCAAATTTGAGTAAATTACACTTTGCTCTTTTTAAGTTTAATTATTTTCTCACTTTGACCTTTTATGCTTAAAGTTTATCTCAATTTACTTCTAAAACTAACTTATGTTCAAAATTAAACAGAAAATATCATAATAACTTGTCACATAACATAAAAAATATATTATTGTATTAAGGTTTAAGTTTATGTCAGAAATGTGAGTTATATATAATAAAATATTTTTATACTATGTGACTATCAATATGTCATTTTTTAATCTAATTTTTAACATAAATTAACTTTATGAACAAACTAGAAAAAATTTAAAATATGAAAGGTCAAAGTAGAAAAAAATAAATTTTAAAAGCTAAAGTGAGAAAAAATAAACTTTAAAGGAAGTAGAAAAGTGACCAAACATAAATGAGACAAAATATAATTTATCCTTCGAAATTTACTCCAAAAATTAGTCATTTAACTCATATAATCAATTTATTCCAAGATTTCCTCTAATAACGTCAAAATTCCTATTTATTGAATAAAAACGAACATATTTTCAAGGAACTTTTATTTTTTTTGATCCCCTAATTTTTGTTCATTTGGAAGTTAATGAGATTTATTTATGTTGGATTTTATTTCTGCTTTGGCTATGATATTTGATAAAATTGAAAATTAAAAATTCAATATTGAAAAATAAATATTGAATTTTTAAAGCTAAAATGTTATTTGATAAAAATTTAAATGTTGAACTAAAACAATATGCACAATATTAAATTTGAAATTTATTATTTTATAATTTTATATTGTAGTAACAATTTTTTACAATAATAAAATGTTTGTTGATGACCATTCTTCTCTGTATCTTCGTAGGCTGTACTGTTAGTACACGTCTATTTATGAGTATTTTCATCATAAATGAACTAACTTCAGTGAATTCTAGGACTTCTACAGAATTGATTGATATTCTCATACTCCCAACTTGTCTTTACCTAGAGAGGTTGTTGGCCAAGTATGGGTCCTTGATCTCTATGATCACCCTGCTTTGTTTGTATACCTGGTTGCAACCCGATCAAAATCTAGTGCCGCAAAAGGAAGCAAGAAGTGCTAATCATTAAGGCTGTGTTTGGTCAGAGGTTTTAATGAGAGAAATGAAAAAGAAAACAACCATGATTCGTAGCTCGAAAGTTTGGCTCGAGGGGTCAAAACGACGTCGTTTTGACCCCTTTTTTTTGTTTTTTGTTTTTTGTTTTTTTTGTTTTCCTGGTTTTTGTTGCAGAACGAGAAGGGAGAAGAAGGGGAGAAGAAGGGAAGAGAAGGGAGGAGGAGGAGGGAGGGGGAGGAGGAGGAGGGAGGGGAGGGGGCCATAAAATCGGCTGGAGGAGGAGGAGGCGGGGCGAGCTGCTGCGAGAGGCGGGGCGACGGCGAGCTTCTGCTTCTGCTTCGCCGAGGACGACGACGGAGCGGCGGCGGGGCTGGGGCGACGATCGGCGACGATCGACGATTGTGGAACGTGAAGACGATCGACGATGGCGACGATCCTCTCGCTCTCCCTCTTCTTCCCCTCTGCATCTCTCTTTCTCTCCCTCTCCCTCTTCTTCCTCTCTTCTCTCCCTCTTCCCTCTTCCTCACAGATTCGAGCCAAATATTCGAGCTACCAGTCTTAATTCAAAAGAAAAAGAAAAAGAAAAAGAAAATGTAATTTCACTTTTTGTTTAGTTATGATAGAAAACACAAGGGAAAAGAAAGTAAAAGGGAAATACAATTCCATTTTTTATCTTTTGCGTTCATGTAGACTCTTTTTTTTTCTCTCTCTCTAATTTCCAACTCAACCAAACATAACTTGAAAATCGAATCCTATCAATTTTTTCTCCATTTCTTTCTCTTTCTATTTCCCTTTCCCTTTCCATTTCTATTTCCCTCATCAAATCCTCCAATCAAACAGAACCTAAAGGAGATGACATCATAGTTCTAAATATCGGCCGGTACATTAGACCATCGGTTTGGATATAGACCGGTATAGCGGGGAGAATGAAATTCGCAGCCGTAGTGGCCGAGTCCCGGTACGTAGCGGCCTGAATTCGATACACAGGGCGATACAGGCCGGTTGTCGCCGGTACAGATGAAAATTAGCGCAGAAAACTGCTCGTGGCTCCGATGTTGTTTTTGGTTTTGGATTGCTAGTCTTCGCTAAAGTGAGAGTGCAGCTATGAGGTTCATGAGGAGGTCGTGCTGTCCTTCGACGGCTTCCGGCGTGTTTCAGAATGCTTTTCTGGTCGTGCTGGGCCGTTGAGCGAAGCTTCGAAGTTACAAGAAGCTAGGTATGATACAGGGAAAGTGGGGCGCAGTGTATATATTTTATATTTATATTTTATATAAATGTATATTCATAGTTTTGGGCCAAGATATTTTGCTGGAGAAGGTGGGTTGTTTTGAGTAATCTTGAGCCCATGTGTTTCTTTAACCAACTCGTGGGTTTAGTTGGTGTATGCTGTAAATTAATTTTAAATTGTAGATAATTAAAACTTATAATTGAGACTAAAATAAATATATATTATTTAGTTGAAAATAAGTCAAAAGTATTCTTTCATATCAAAATTTTGATTAAAATATGATAAATTAAGGCTAAAAGAGTAAAAAAAAATGCATAAAATTGAGTTTCAGAGGATTGTAAATGATTTTTAAAATTTCACGGCCGTGACACCCGATTCCCAATATGTACCGGCCGATACTACCGATACCAATACTCCGCGATCGATACCGCTACGTTATCCGATACTGCGATTTAGAACTATGGATGACACCCCTGGTCTTCCATTAGCAGGTCTTGCTTTTGGAGATAACTAACATTCCACAGAAGTTACTTCAACAAGAGCAATTTCCTGAGCCTAAAAAGGGTGATTATTCAGTACTCCCGGAGTATGGACACGTGATGCTTCATAAGGTTTTGATTGGTGAAAAGACACAAGGGCCCACGATTTATGTTGGTGATAGAGGAACAATATAGGACTAAGTAATTGGTAATTGGTTTGGAGTATGGATACGTGGTGTTCCGGAAGTATTGAATAATTTTCTCCTAAAAACTCAGAAATTCACAAACTATAGTCCCAACAAGCACCATTAATTTTCTACAATTAACTTTCTATCAAACAGTTTAAAAAGCTTAAAAGGTGAAATCCAATAAATAAAAAGAAAACAAAAGCAGTTAGAAAGTAGTGCATCATGCATGCCACCACTATCCAGAGGTTCACAAAATCTATGGGAATATAGGACTAAGACTAATAACCACAAATTTGACCCCTGGTGGTAGTTTTGCTGCCATCTTTATAGTGCTCTCCCTTGCTAATTGCTGCATCGGAATGAAGTTGTCATCATACTGGGATGGCAGTTCTCCATTCCATGGACAATGAGGATTTAGGATGAACTTCTCGAGTGACACAACATACTCAAGTACGGATGTGATGAACTCAACAACTGTGGACCCAGCAAACCCTACCACTTCCACCACCTTCAGGTAGTGATATTTCTTTGGAACTTTATTCTGCATGTGTCTTAAATACTCCACCGCGCAACGTGCTGAAAACTGCTATTCACATTAATCTATTTCAGAAACTATATGAACTTTATGAAAATAATAATAATAAATTCATGATGTGATCATGTAAATGATGTTTACAAAAAAGTAGAATTAACAAGAAATACCTCTTGCATGGGGGAAATTGATTCTTCTGCACAAATCTGGGAAAAGAACCGAAAAGAAAAATTCTAATGAGAGGTCAATGGATTGGAAGGAAGTTTATTTTCTTCTTTTTTAGGGTACATCAGGTGTCATAGCCTAGAGAGGTAAAAATTATTGCACGTGACAAGACTCCAACTCATGACCTTCTACTGACATGCAAGGGTTCTAACCAAGCTAGTCCCAGTTGGTTGAATGAAAGTTACTCATTTTCACAACTGACTGGTATTATGAAATGCAGATGGAACAACTTCAATTCTCCATGTGCATATGCTGTCAAAAATAACTTGGGGAAGTGGCTATCTTGTTCAGTTCTTAAGACTCCATTTCAGAATGGACAAAAAACAATGAGATTTAGGTTGTGTTTGGTTCAAAGATTTGCAAGTGATTTACCAAGGGCAAACAAACAATACCCAATAACAAACATAAGATACAAGAGCAAAGACTAAATGGAAAGTGAAGTCTCAATTTAATTTGAGAACAACAATACCACAGCAAGTTCCACTATCAAAGAACTAGTTGTGAATGATAAGCCGTACGTGAGTCAAATATCATAGAGTATCAATTACAATATATAAGAAAAAATTAGCCGTGCTGCATGATGGCATTCCATAAAGCATTGTAAGGGGTCGTTTGGTTTTCATGTTGGGCTAAAAAATCACAAAAGGACAAAAATCACAAAAAAGACAAAAAAAAATACACAATTCCAAAGCCAAAAAGTCAAAAAAGCCAAACAAGAATATCAAATGACTAAAAAAGTCCCAGGCTAAAAAAGTCAAAAAGCCAACTAAGAAAGTTATTGTCAAACGAGCACTAAGTACAATTACGTTTAAGGTTCCTAATGCATAGCATGTTTTACCATAAAGATAAATGGTCATTGAAACTTAAATAAGCTCTAACAAAATGGATTAACGAATTCAATACATCAATCAACTTCATGCTTTCTGAAATCAACAATGCCAATATTAACAATATAGATCAACTATATATCAATTTCAATCATCAATAGATCAATTGAAAGCATTAAACAAGGGACAAGATATCTCACAGGATGAAAACCACGATCCCAACACCAATGTTCACTAGATCATTGAATCAAACAGTTACAAGACTTGATAAGGATTTACAAAGTCTCACCCAAGCTTATACCTATAGTTGAGCCCACCACAAGCTTCAAGAAGCTTGATCTCCAAAGCGGCCTTGCAACCACAAGCTCTGTTGATCCAACTCTCTCCATGAAGCTTTGAGCTCCAATTTGCAAATCAATGGCTTTTCTCTACAATTAATTGACAACTGATGTCAACAACAGTTGCTTGCTTAAAATCAAAGAACAAAATCCAGAAATTCCACAACCATTTAATCTTATGTCCAAACTGATAAATATGTTTTTCCAACACAGGTGGGGGGAATTAGCAAGTGTTGATCCAATACATGGCAAGTTTGCATAGTTGATCTTGTTCAAAGGAATCATAGACAAAGAGTGAGCTTGATGAAGGAAAGAAAAACACTCAAGTGTCATCTTTATTACTTAACAAGAAACTAACAAATATCATAGTTCTACAATCATTAAAAAAAATATAAAAAATAAATAAATAAAAACTATTCTCCTTCAGTGTAAATTTATGCAACGTGGGAGCTGCATCTAATAGGAAAATGCAAGAAAGGAGGCTTTGTAGATTGCGGATTGCCCACGCAGTTCCAAATACTTGAGGTTACCTAATTCTGGAAAGTTTGAGGGAAATTATGCCTGAACAATATTGTCCCAGTGAAGAGACAGCCAGCAAAGCAAGTGTTTAATAAATACATTAAAAAAAAAGAAAAGAAAAAGAACAGGAAAAACCAAGAGAAACAGCATGGCATTATGTTGAACACTAACCCCAAATTGCATGGAATAGCTTGAATGCCCACGGAGATTATTAATTAGATAAGACAGAAAAATCCCCACTAAATAATAGCTCGGCAAGACAAGGTACGTGCTTAAAAAGAAGCCTTATCTTCTGCCCTCTACGTTTAAATGACGAGATTTTCTGCAGAAATCCCGAGTTTTTCCATATTGACACAGTGGCGTATCTTTAAGTAGTTCAGCTTCAGTGATGGCCCACAGATATTAAAACTTACCAAACCTGGTGAGTCATCTACACTCCTCACATCACCTCAAGACACGGAATGTGAGATAATAAGTACTCAAGAACCTCTCCAAACACACATATGAAGGTAAAACGTAGAGTTGTAAGGAAACCAAGGGTGAAATTCTCAAGCAGATACAATGGATAAGTGTAGTGTTCCCTCCTATACTATCTAGTACAAGGACGCAAGTTCAACTCAAGTTTTCTTGCATCTATAAACTGAAGGCGCTTGACATCTGCCCAATGTTTGCTAAAAGTGTACATTAGATGAACAATGAACATAAGAGGCCCTTTTTTGGTTTATCAGAAAAGATTAAGTTCATGTCTGCACAAAGAGACCTGAGCAAAAGCAGCTGCAAGAACTTTCTCTGCTATAGTGCTATGTTCTCCGGTATAGGACCAATCGAAGAGCTATTCCACTTTTACTGAGAGAGATGTCATGAATTGGACGCTTGTCATCCTCCCGAGAAGCCAGCTCCACGAGTGGTACTGCGTACCCCCATGCATTATGTCCAAGGACCAACCCAGGAGATGCGATAGGGATCTACCCTACCTGCCTTGCTGCTCACAAACTAATGCGCTTGCAAGGTGCTTATTGTAGAAGTCGGTACGTGACATGCTACCACCGCTAGTTCCTCACGCCCTCGTTAGGGGGACTTTACCCTGCTTGCCTCCATGCTTGTCTGTTCCCTTATCCATGGGAACCCGCCCCGTGCGGACCCCACAATGAAGGTGCTTGGTGTAGGTTGGCTCTGGTACCAATCGTCACGAACTGGGCACTTGTCATCCTTTTGAGAAGCCGGCTCCGCGAGTGGTACTACGTACCGCCGTGCATTATGCCCAAGGATCAACCTAGGAGATGCGATAGGGATCTACCCTGCCTGCCTTGCTGCTCACAAACTAATGCGCTTGCAAGGTATTTGGTGTAGAACTCGTATCCCCACTAAGTCAGTACGTGACAGAGAGCTCTCAATATGAGTGTCATTTTAGTAGTGCATCTAACCAAATCATTATCAACAGTAATTTTAGCTACATGCCTTTGGTACATAACCAACTTGCTTGAGATGCAGACCTAATCTATCAATCATCTGATATATACCATCTGATTTAGGGTGTGATCTGTCCAGTACTGTAAATTCATGAACATCCACATCCAATTCAATTGAACTAGCCCCTGATGGCTTTTGAGTGCCAGTGTTCTTTATCTGCATCCTTACACTAGCAACACTGCGCCAATCTCTTGCTGAAGCATAGATATTTGACAACATGGAAAAATTTCCTGCATCTGTTGGTTTAAAGTTTAACCAACTGATCAAGTACCTCCTTCGCATATCCCACATCATTATGCATTTGGCATGCCCCTAAAAGGGTACCCCAAATAATGGCATTTGGTTCCATTGGCATGCTGCGGACAAGCCTAAAAGCTTCCTTAAGACGTCCACCACGACCTAAAAGGTCAATCATGCAACCATAATGCTCAATTTTGGGAACTATTCCATAATATCTTTCCCTTGCATGAAAGTATTGAATGCCCTCCTCAACAAAACCTGCATGAGTACAAGCACATAGAACACCAACAGAGGTCACTTTATCAGGCGGAAATCCTTCTTGTTTCTTTCTAGAGAAAAAGTGAAGTGCTTTCTCCCTATGTCCATGCATAGCCAACCCTTGAATCATGGCATTCCAAAACACCAAATCTCTCTTTGCCATCCCATTAAAGATACTTAATGCCGTATGCACACTGCCACATTTTGCATACATATCTACCAAAGCATTGGACACATGAGTACGACACTAATATCTAGTCCTCTCAATCGATGCATGAACTCTCTTTCCCAATCCAAGCAAACCAGACTCCGCACAAGCAGATAAAATGCTAATAATAGTCCTGTCATTAGGCTTCAATCTCGCCGCCTCCGTTCTGTCAAACAAGCTAATGGCATCCTTTGCCATCTTCTTTTTCAGCATACCCAGATATTATTATAATCCAGGTAACTAAATTCTTGGCCAGCATCTTATCAAACAACATCCTCGCCATCTCCATATCCCCAGGTTTACAATAACCAGAAATCAACGTCGACCAAGACTCAACATTTCTTTCCAGCATCTTTTGAAACAAATCAAAACCCATGTCCATCTCTCTTGCCTTTGAATAAGTATTCCAACTCACAGTATCTCTCTCAGGCATTTCATCGAACAATCAACGAGCTTCACTCAACTCACCAGCCTTCACTAACGCACCAATCTTTGAATTGCAAGAAACAATATCTCATTCCTCCATCACCATAAACAACTTCCTTGCCGCATAAACACCTATCGAACCACACTTACAGTAACTATCAATCAACAAATTGGGCACAAATATATCCGAACAAAACCCGAGTTTCTCAATATGGGTATGAATCATTTGAACTAATCGCAATGAATCTTGCCCAAAACATGCCTCCAAAAGAAAAGGGTACGTGAAATTATCAAGGCACAAGCCGCAATATTGCATGTCGAAGAAAGCAACTAAGGCTTGAGAGCGGTGAAAGTTGTGAATGTGAGCTCTGATCAAAGTATTGTACAAATGAACATTGGGTTCTTCAACTTGACTGAAAAATTAACTGCTAACACCATTTGGCGATAAAGTGAGAAAGCAGATATGAGTTTGGACGCGACGAAAAGGTCTCTGTGAAGATTGGCTTTGTACACGAGTGCGTGAACTTGCTTCAACTGGTTTAGGTCTGTGCATTTGTGAAGATCGGACAGCCTTTGTTCACAGAGTCTTCGAGTGGAGATCCATGTTGGGGCTCGAATTGGTACGGACACCTGCATCGAAAAGACACTTCATATTAGAACAACATAGAGAGCTTTAGATATGGAGGTTTCGAATGTCGATTATTCTTCACCCAAAAATGTCGATTATTGTTCTTCTTGTCTTGTGGGTTTGATTTCAGGTTTCGAGTGTTCCCACGATAACTGAATTTGAGTTTGTATCAGAGTTTATATAACAAAATATGTCACTGTTAAATGTTATTTATTTATTTATTTATTTTTGTTTAAGGACTCATTTAGAAACTAAATATTTTAATTAAAAAATTAATATAACTTATCACAGTATTCTTTTATTTTTTTATACATTTTTTTTTATAAAAAATCAAAAAATTATTAAAATAGTATATTTCCAAACGAGACTTAATTGTTAACATAAATTAACTTTAAAATAAATTGAGAAAATTTAAAATATAAAAGGTTAAAGTGAGAAAAAATAATTTTTAAAGGCCAAAATGAAAAACTGATCAAACATAAAAAAAAGGCAAAGCAAAAACAGAAATGGTTAAAACCAAAACTGGTGAAAAAATTAAAATTTAAAATAAGAGGATAATTTTTAAGAAGATTTTGATAAAAAATTTAATTAAAGAATATGACATCAAGAAGAAACTTCAAGCATCGTCCAGCTCAAATCATAGATTATAGCAAGTATGAATTTTTACATTTTGCACAATGTAATAGGACATACCCTTTGTTTTCGTATTCATAATAAATGGTTGTATGGAAAATATTTAACCCTTAGACGATGTTATCCATCAGAATTAATAACCATTTTCATAAAACATTGGTTTTTTGAAAATGGTGCTGGTCGCACTGGTAGGTGCGAAAATTGAGAGCAAGCATGTGAGAAAGATGAGTAATGGAAAATAAATACAAAGATTGATAGGGAGAGAACTCCATCATGCATAACAATGGAGGCCATTTGACTTCTCGAAGCGTCGACGGTGCTGACAGAGGAGAAGTGACGGCAGTGCAACTTCTAAGGAGAAGTGAGTATATCATATGTGAAGAGTTTTCAAAAGTGTTCTACCAAAAAATTAAAAAAAGCGTTTCGGTTTGGGAAGTTATTGGTTGGTCCTGACACCGCTATGTAATGCCTCATGTGTATTCTGATTAGGGGAGTATGCGATTTATAATTTTGTATTGAATAGTTGAGAAATATGGGAGTATATGAGATTTATAAAAAAAATTTTTGGAATACTTGTTGGTTTCTTTTTTCGAATATATTTTTTCTTTTTTGAAAATTTTTTGTTCTTGTTTCAAAGTTTTCATTTATATTTTCTGTGTTTTTTAAAAAATCATTTTTGCTTGGAAAATGTATTACAATTAATTTTTCAATTTGCTTTCAAAATTTTATCACAACATTTTTGATCATATTGTGAGTTGGAATTTGATTTTTTTATTTGTTTTTTCGCCTTTGCTTCTAGACACCGATCTGCTATCAGTCTTAGAACATAATTAATGCGAAAACCAAGATTGTCATATTCTTCCTTCCCCATTTTTTTGAGAAAATCAGGATATGTTTTAATACATAACTCAGCCCATAGATTAGGGAGTTTATGGAAAAATTGATCTAACCAAAGTTGATTTGCTAGTGGATCAATAAGATAATAATATTTTTTTAAACTTTAAACATAGTCTTCAAATATTAAATAGTTATATTTTAGTTAAAATATAATTTGCATCTGCTTGCAAATTCGTATTTCCTGTAAAATCACATAAATTTTCTTTTATAATTTTTGCAAATTCAGTTAAGATTGTATCAAGTGTGAAAAAATTTGCCAACAAAGCTGTTTTTTGACTTTTTTTCAATTTTAGGTTTTTCCCACTGTCTTAACCATTACAATACATCTCCCTGGAGAGTTGCTGCAATATAATCAAGGAATTTTTTCTGTGACTAACTATTTTTATAATTTGTAATAATGATGGACAACGATTGTATCTAATCATCAATTGCCTGTTACTGATCCTTAAATGGAACATGAGACAAGTCTAAATAAGTATCATTTTGAGTTATTGGATACTTATGATTATTATCTTTTCTAGATATTATTGGCTCATGTGTAGGATTGGAGGTACTTTCAGTGTTAGTATCATTTTTAATTTCATTTCTTTGAATAAAGTCAAATTTTTTCTCCATTTCCCCATATGCCAAATAATTTGGGATCAATTAGCTCTTCTGCCTTTTTTTTTCCCCTTATTTATTTCTGGTGAAACATCTTGATCTATTGTTCTTCATATGAGGATGATTGACTATTATCATCATTAGTTGACATATTAATATCATAATCAAAGTGCTGTAAAAAGGTTTCATGTTTTAAATAAATTTCTCTTATCTGATCTAATAGCTTATTTTTTTTTTATCAATACCTAAATCTGAATCTTCATATAATTTTCTCCAATAATCCAATATTTCAACAATATTTTCATATTCAGTCCTATTATAGGTATTGGTTTGAAATATCATAATATCTTCTATACCATAAAATAGCCTAGGAATAGAGTTATCTCCTGAACTATTCATTCCATCATTGTTTATGAAAGATATAGTTTCTAATTTTGTCACCAAATTGTTTATTTTGGTTTTTGCTTCTTTGTTTAAGTCAATATTTATTATAGAATCTAAATTGTCTATTTTAGATTCTATGGACTCAACTTTGGATTCTAGATATTTTTGATTTATTTTTTGATTTTTATCTAATTTAGAAAACTAAGAACACATAATATCAGTAATATTATTTAAACTAGAACACACACTATTTATATTTGCAGATTCTTTAGTAATATGCAAACAATGATCATATTTTATTATTAACATTATTTTTTTGTAGTTCCAAAGCATATTATATCTTCAAGATTAATTGTCATTATAGATTGTTATCGGTACGTAAGACCTTCCTACTGTATTTATCTGGTGCCTAAAATCTCTCTTTATGATCTTAAAAACTTAACTATGGCCAATTGTCAAAAGATCTTAATGAGTATATGGATTTTAACATATACTAAATATATAGGTTTTACAACAACTATAAATGAAACAAATAATTATAAAGAGATAAAATACAAACGATACACAATTAAAAACTAAACTGGACTAATAATATTTTTCTGGTTAATTTTTTTATTTTATTTTATATCATTAAGCACACCATACACACTTATATATTATATATCAAAATTTATACATAGAGATAGAAATACTTACATAGCTTGATCTTACTTTCAATAGCTATTCACCAAGCTTTGATACCAATTACAAATAACAAAAGGAAATGAGCTTTCTACTATTTTTATCAAGTTAAACAACAAAAGTAGAACAAGGAAAGGAGAAGTTTAGGCAACGAAGGTGGAGAGAATTTACATTGCTCCATTATGTTGGCATCAATGCCAATTTATAGATTACAACTTTGTAGATATAAACAAAAAAATCATCAAGCCTAACCGTAGGCTTTTTTGGTTTTCCAAAGATTAGAAATCAAAAAAGTCCTAACATAATAAATACAATGTGTGTGAGTGAATTTTTGACCACACTGCCAACTCAGTATCCAGCTGGAGAACACTGGCAGAATAGGATTAGCCCGAACAACCTGCAACAGAAAGAAGAGACTCCGGCGGTGGTTCATCCACCCGGGGGCACTCCGATGATTAAATCAGTAATCAAATATCTCTCAAAGAAAATCAATAGTGCTTAACTCACTGTTCTGAATATAAATTGCGTACCTTAGACCCATCAGGGGTGCCTCTCTTTTATAGCTAATTCAATCCTAGTTCCTATAGAAGCCTATCTTCAATGGACTTCCACTCAGTGCTTATCTTGGACTCTTCAAGAGATAAAGATAAACTCCCTAAGAGTGTTATCCTTATCTATGCTGAAGTTCTTCCTCATTCTAGGACTCTTGTGCTTTATCCGCTTACCCCGGATTCTGATATCTTCGGAGATAACCTCGGCCTAGCCGGGATAACCTCGGCGTCATGACCAGGGCACGTGGCACCTCGGCTGACACATCGGCGTCACCTTGGCCACGTGTTGGTACTCAGAAAATGTATCCCCACAACTGCCCCCTAGGTTCTATTACCTCGGCATTTTGAGGTGATGGAACCTATTCCAGTATGTCGGCTTAAAATTTCTCAGCCGAGATCTTTATTCAGGCCGATATGTCTTCTTTAAGGAACAAGAATTCCAAGAGCTCCCTCACGCGTATGAGTTGTCAAGCATAATGACTCAACCATTTTAGCCACGCGTTTTCCCCTTACTGGATCGTACCTCGTACGAGCTTGGAAGTCGTCTCGCACCTGCAGGCGCTGTCTGACAATTCCGTCGTTTTAGGCGCATTGATTGTCTTTCTGCCGCCGTTTCAAGTTTTTAACAAAACTTATTTTCTTCTTTCGTTCTTTCACTTTACATCGTCTTTGTAGCTCTCTCTCTCTCTCTAGCTTTTTCTTCCAAATCCTCCATTGTTCAAGCTTTCCCAGCTCTGCAACTCGCTTCGTTCACCACTTCCGGCGTGATTTTCACCGATTTCCCGCTTTTGCAACCGTCGTCGGACTTCGGCAATCCCCACACCGGCCTCTCTTTTTCTGATAAGCCACTGTTCCTCCTGGTTTTATTTCTTGTTACTCTTCAAGAAGTTTTGCTCCATTACTTGTTGTCATTGCTGTTTTTCTCAAGTATTCAATTTATGAATTGTGTATCTGAGTATGTTTATTTCATGATTTTGCTTTTGCCCATGTCTTGAATACACACACTGCTCACAATTCTCTTGTACTTTTGCCACTGTTCTTGGCCTTACACCCCTGCACTCACTCTAGCATAGTGGTCTTGATAGTTCATCATTGTTCTTGATTCTGAAACACATTCTTGCTTTTCTGTTTTCTGTGACTTTTCCAGATTCGTGCCTTCAATCTTCGTTTCCACAGATCTAGGTTTGGGATTTGTTTATAGAACCCACAAATCTTTAGGAAAAACTGAAACGATCCCTACAAATTCTTACCGCAGCTTACTTTTAGGTTTTTGCAGAGGTCCATATAACTCTTACAAAACACCTTTTTTCTGACATCCAGCTCCCACAATTTAAGCCGACATCATGGGTATGTGGAAGTATAGGGTAGATACCCCGACCAAATTAGAGCATTTTAGGCAAGCGTTTGATATCCCGGCCGACATTCATCTGAGGTTGGCTGGGGAGGATGACTCTATCATGCCCACAACTGATTCTATGCCCTTTCCCATTGTAGCCTTTATCGAGTGCGGACTTCGGCTCCCACTCAATATCCTTTTCCGCGAGATACTTCATTACTATAAGTTGAACCCGATGCAACTTGCCATCAATTCCTACCGAGTCATCAATGGCATAATTGCCTTAGCCAAACAAGAAAACGTTAGGGTTACCTTAGCCGATATTCAATACTGTTACACTATGTGTGGCCTCAAAAAAGATACGGGCTACATTTACTATCTCAAGCCGAGGTCCACAGAGTACAAAATTGTTGCCGACCTCCCTGACTCCAACAAGGGAGCTGGGGATGATTATTTCATTACCTCGGGGAACTGGGAGTTTGCTCCAAACGAGGACCTCCACCTCTACCCTCTTCCTCGAACAGTTTTTGTAGAGGGCAATGGTAAGAGCCCTGTGTTCATACTAACTCGTTTTTTAAAGTCTTCAATACTTTATTTGTTTCTAATGTCTATTTTTCTTGCAGCTCTTCCTCAGCCACCAAAGGGCTTCCGCCAGTCTTTCTTTCCCAGCAAAGGTTTGAGGAAACTATTGGATCTGCTAGTCCACAAGCGGAGAGCTCTTTTGGTACTCAATTTCATTCCCACCTACAAGTCGGTTCTGCCCGACGTCCCAAGGAAGAAGAAGAAAAGCCTGTCACCTCCTTCTGCCACAACTCATCAAGCTGCCTCCACATCTCAGCCAGATCAAGGATCGACCTCTGATCTTGCTGAGCAACCGTCAACCTCGGCTCCATATCTGATCCCAATATCCCAACGCTGACGACGACAATGAACTGTCTTTGTTGCTGAGATGGGTCGCCAAAAAGCAGTCGCCAAAGACCTCCTAGCCAACATTTCATCCACCATAGACACTCAGGAAGTACCAACACAGCCTCCAAAGCCAAAACAAAAAAGGATAAAGAAGGCTCAGCCCAAGGCAACAGTGACTCAGGTTGACACTGAGGACACCTTACCAATCTCCAAATTGGCTGAGAGCGATAAGTCTCATTATGCCGCCGAGAAAAGGCCTGCCGAGGCCCAACCATCCGAGTCTACCCGATCAAAGAGGCCGAGGTCATCCGCTACAACCACCTTGGGGTCTCTAAAGCACGATTCCCCCTGGGCCCCCAAAATTACACTGGAGGATAAGCCAGTTAGGGCTAGCGATAGCGCTGATGATAGTAATGTTGGCGTCGCCCTTAGTACCGCTTTGCTTCTTCTCGGCGATCTCAACCGAAATGCCGAGTTGAGCGAATATGAAAACTATGCTCTGATGCTTCAACGCTCTGTTCAAGTAAGTGTCTTTATTCGGTAATTTTTCTTTCTTTTTCTTTTTTATACTTTAGAAAATTTTGTAATAACTTCTGCTCTGTTTTATTTTTTCTCAGGCAATCCAGCACGCCCATTCCTTCTCACTACAATCTTTCGAGAACCGGAAAGAACTGGCCGACAAGAAGAGGGAGGTCTCCAGTCTGCAGAAGACTAATAAAAACTTGCAATCAAAGATGAAGACCTTGGAGGATCAAGCCGAGGCTGCTATCAAGGCTCAAAATGACACCGAAGAAAAAACGGAATCCGCTGAGGCCATCAGGAAGGTTCTCGAGGCCCAAAAAAGAGAGGCCGAGGAAAAGATGTCCCAGGCCCAGATAGAACTTCAAGATGCCCTGACCACAAAAGAGGCCGAAGTCAAGGCCGCCGACGAGAAGGGATATAATAAGGAGGTGGCCGACGTTACGGCGGATTACGAGAAACAAGTAAAGCAGGCATGCAACAAGGGTTTCACCCTCGGTTGGATGACTTTACTTAAAAAGCTCGAAATCCCCGATGACTCCCCGCTTAGGAACACCAACGTCCTTCCTCTGCCATTCCCCCCAACTCCAAGCCAAT
This sequence comes from Camellia granthamiana, assembly GCA_036172215.1. Taxonomy (NCBI): domain Eukaryota; kingdom Viridiplantae; phylum Streptophyta; class Magnoliopsida; order Ericales; family Theaceae; genus Camellia; species Camellia granthamiana. The sequence continues at coordinate 5,265,345 of CM069907.1, forward strand.
CCAACGATGATTCTGAGTCTGAGTCTGAGGAAGAGGCTCTGGTGAAGAAGTCGAAGGAAACTGCTGGGGCCAAGTCCCTTACTCCAATTGAGCAAGTCCTGGACTTGACTCAAGACGAGGAGGGTGAGGAGGTTCCGAAGGACGCTACACCTGAGAAGGCATCTTCGGACGTGCCTCTTGCCGACAAGAGCCTCGATCAAACCCTTCAAGAAATAGATGCCGAGCTCGCGGCTGAGAACGCTGCCGAGATGTCCTTCCAGCAGTCTTCTGAACTTCAAACCCAACCTGCTAGTGGTGCTGAAGAGTCTTAGTTTCGATGTTTTTTCTTTTGCTTCTGTACTTTGCATTTTGGTTTTCCTTTGAAACAATGTAAGCTCTTCACATGGCCGACGTGCCTTCTTTTGTAATCTCTGAACAATTACTCTTTTGGTAGGCCGAAGTGCCCTCTTTTGTACATAGATGCAACTTCTTTTGAATGCTTGTATCTTTATCATCCCTTTACTACTTTTGTATGACTTTCATACTTGGAATAATTTTGTGTCTTCAATATACACCCTAATCTTGTGCCGCCTTCTCGGGGTGACATACCTTGGTTATACAAGCCAATGGTTTACCTCAGAAAGTACATAAGTACCTTTCTTGGTACAATCTTGGTCTTCAACTTGTAAATTTTTCACAAATTTTCAACAAGTGTTCAATATAAACTTAGTTTAACTTCAACTTGTAAACTCAAGTTTCAACAAGTGTTAAACATAATCTCGGTTCAACTTCAACTTGTAAATTTATCCCAAATTTCAACAAGTGTTAAACATAATCTCGGTTTAACTTCAACTTGTAAATTTATCATAATCTCGGTTTAACTTCAACTTGTAAATTTATCATAAATTTCAACAAGCGTTAAACATGATCTCGGTTTAACTTTAACTTGTAAATTTTTCACAAATTTCAACAAGTGTTAAACATGATCTCGGTTTAATTTCAACTTGTAAATTTTTCACAAATTTCAACAAGTGTTAAACATGATCTCGGTTTAACTTCAACTTGTAAATTTATCATAAATTTCAACAAGCGTTAAACATGATCTCGGTTTAACTTCAACTTGTAAATTTTTCTCAAATTTCAACAAGTGTTAAAACCATTTTCCAACTCTCTGCCCCCTAATGTGAACTTAAGTTCCATTTGGGTTCTTATTATCCATGTATTCTGGAAACGTCATCAACTATCATATTAGTCATGAAAAAATCAAGCTTTATTTATTACTTCGGCTAATAACAAAGAACAAGAAAATTTAATGATAAAAAAACTTAAGATTGCAAGTATTCCAGGACCTTGGCAACTCTTTGCCTTCATTATCTTCAAGCCGATATGCCCCATTTCCAAGTACCGAGATGATTCTGTAGGGTCCTTCCCAATTTGGGCCAAGCTTGCCCTCTCTGGGATCTTTCTTGCTGCCGACGACTTTTCGTAAGACGAGGTCACCGATTTGAAACTCCATTGGGTTGACCTTTCTATTATAAGCTTTGGTAAGCTGCTGCTGGTATGCTGCGAGCTGAATTGCAGCTTTCTCCCTTTTTTCTTCTAGAAGATCCAGATCTCGGGCTAAGAGTACATCATTAGTCCCGTTCTCTACTCCCTGGGTTCTGATCCCTGGGATGCCGACCTCCAGTGGAATGACAGCTTCTGTGCCATAAGCCATGGCAAAGGGGGATTCCCCTGTTGATCTTCTCGGCGTAGTCCGATATGCCCAGAGTACACTGGGCAACTCATCCACCCACTTTCCTTTTGCTGCCTGTAGCCTCTTCTTTATCCCATCCAGGATAACTTTGTTGGATGCTTCGGCTTGTCCATTGCTTTGGGAAAAGTTTGGGGTTGAAAAGTAATTCTTGATTTTGAACTTTGCATAGAAGCTCTTGATTAGCTTACTGTCAAATTGTGTTTCATTATCTGCAACTATTGCTCTTGGAATCCCAAACCGGGTGATGATATTCTTCCATATGAAGCTTTTCACATCCACATCTCAATCTTGGAAAGGGGTTCAACTTCTATCCACTTGGTGAAGTAGTGTGTTGCCACCAGCAGGTACTTCCGTTGTCCAGTTGCTTTGGGGGAGTTGTCCAACGAGATCCATGCCTCATTGGGCAAATGGCCAAGGACTGGATACTGGGTTTAGGTCTGCTGCTGGTTGGTGTATCAGAGGTGCAAACCTTTGGCATTTTTCACACTTCTTTACATAGGCTTCTACATCTTTCTGCATGTAGGGCCACCAATACCCCTGGGTAATGGCCCTATGGGCAAGTGATCTGCCCCCAGCGTGGCTTCCATATATTCCTTCATGTATTTCGTATAAAAAATCTTCAATTTGTGAAGGATGTACACACCTCAAAAGGGGTCCAGTGAAGGATCTTCTATAGAGATGTCCTTCTGCTGTCAGATTGAATCTTGCTGACTTCAATCTGATCTTGTATGCCTCTTTGCGATCATCTGGCAGTTTTCCTTCTTTCAGGAATGATACTATTGCATCCATCCAGCTTGGTCCCATGTCCACACACATTGCTTCACACTCTGTGGTCAGTGGTTCAATGCTCGGGCCCGACAAGTAATCGACCATTATCGTCCCTGCCTTTCCAGGTTGTATTGCACTAGCCAGGTTGGCCAGGGCATCGACGTGGCTGTTATCATCTCGGCAAACCTACTGTAGTCGGCAATTCTGAAATAAGGCCACCAATCTGCCTACTTTCTTTGCGTATGCCGACATACGTTCATCTCGGGTTGCGAACTCGTCTGTTGCTTGGTTGACTATAAGTTGAGAGTCACAAAAAACTATCACCTCATCTGCTTCTACTGCTACTACCAGTTTTAGTCCTGCGATCAGTGCTTCATACTCTGCTTCATTGTTTAAGGCCTTGAACCCCAAACGAATGGATTGTTCTAGTATTTGCCCGTCTGGAGATACCAGTACTACTCTTGCCCCCGCTCCTTGTCGGTTTGAACTCCCATCGACAAACAGTCGGAAGGAGTCGCCGATGTAAATGCTACAGGGCCTTAGTTTTTCTTCTTCCCTTTGTTCTATTGCCCTCGGCTGGGCTCCTTTTTGCTCACTTGGACGTCGTTCATCTCGACTCGACGGAGCCCGATGTACGATGGCTCCTGGAGTGAACTCGGCCACAAAGTCGGCCAAGACTTGGCCTTTGATCGCCGTTTTGGGCCTGTACTCTAGGTCATACTAGCCCAAGGCTACAGCCAATCTGGCTATTCTTCCTGTCAGATCTCCCTGTTGCAACAGGGACTTCAAAGGGTGTTCAATTAGCACCACAATTCTGTGTGCTTGAAAATAATGGTTCAGTTTCTTTGAAGCCATTACTAATGCCAGTGCCAACTTATCTAGGGGTAAATACCTGGTTTCTGCATCGGCCAAGGTTTTGCTTATATAGTAAACAGCTCTTTGCTCCCATTTTTCTTCTCGGATTATCACTGCGCTTACCGCGTGTTCTAAAACTGCTAAGTATAGGAATAGCTCCTCTCCAGGTTCTGGATTTGAGAGAACTGGAGCCGTGGTCAAATACTTCTTTAAGTTGGCCAAGGCGACTTCGCACTCCTCTGTCCATAAGAAGTCTGTGGCCTTCTTTACTAAGTTAAAGAAGGGTTTGTATTTGTCAGAGCTCCTGCTTATGAACCTGTTCTGGGCTACAGCCCTTCCAGTCAGCATCTGCACCTGTTTTGCCGACGTCAGGCTCTTCAACTCAAGGATGGCCTTGATCTGGTCTGGGCTGGCCTCAATGCCCCTTCTGGTCACCAGGTATCCCAAGAACTTACCAGATCCAACTCCAAATCCACACTTTGATGCATTGAGTCGGAGCCGATATGTTTTAAGGATGTCAAAGACTGCTTTTAGGTTGGCCAGATGACCCTCAGGTTCTTTGGTCTTCACGACCATGTCGTCGATGTAGACTTCTACTGTTCTGCCAATTAGATGTTTGAACATCTTGGTTACCAATCTCTGGTAAGTTGCTCCTGCGTTCTTCAACCCAAAAGGCATCACTCTGTAGCAATACAGCCCTTTTAGGGTGATAAACACAGTTTTCTCCTCATCTGGTGGGTCCATTACTATCTGATGGTACCCCCTGTAGGCATCCAGGAAGCTCATCATTCCATGCCCCGAAGTGGCATCCACCAGTTGGTCAATCTTGGGTAAAGGAAAACTGTTTTTGGGACAGGCCTTGTTCAGGCTAGTAAAGTCCACGCAGACCTTCCATTTACTATTCTTTTTCTTCACCACTACTGTATTTGATAGCCATGTCAGGTAATTTACCTCTCGAATGGCCTTGGCCTCCAGAAGTCTGTCTACTTCCTCTTCCATTGCTTCGACGTGTATCAACATCGGTCTTCTTGCTCATTGGATTACAGGTTTGGCCGACCTATCAACGTTCAGTTTATGGCAAGTGACCTCGGGGTCAATGCCAGGCATTTCGTAAGGCGTCCAAGCAAACACCTCAATATTTGCTCTCAAGAAAGCCTCCAACTCTTTTTCCTCTTCTTCGGTTAAGCCCGAGCGGAGAAGAAAGAAGCGTTTTTCATCCCCCTCTTGGATGAGGATTTTCTTCAGTGTTTCTTCACTCTTCTCGGTTGGTTCCTTGCCGACATCCTTTAGGACTTCCACGTCCTCGTCTTCGATCTCTGCCTTCTCTGGTTCTCGTATACTGCAGGTGGATTTCATTGCTGCCATGGAGCAGTTCTTTGCCTCCAGCTGATCTCTTCTGACCTCCCCTATCCCATGTTCTGTTGGGAACCACAATAGTTGATGCAATGTTGAGGGAACAGCCCCTATTGCATGCAACCATGGCCTTCCCAAGATAATATTGTAAGGGAAGGGTGTGTCGATTACGGTGAACTCAATCTTTATCTTCTTCGTGCCAGCCTGCACATCTAAGCTTACTGCTCCTAGTGGCCATGTCGGCGTTCCATTGAACCCGACCGTTGGGCCATTAGATTGTTCCATATCGTCTGAGTGAAGGCCAAACTCCTTGTAACATCGGACATACATGATGTCACAAGAGCTGCCTTGGTCGATGAAGATACGCTTCACTTGGCACTCCCCAACCTGGAGGGATACTACCAAGGCATCGTTGTGCGGATGTTGGACCATCTCCAGGTTGGCTTCGGTAAAGAACACTACTGGTCCCTGGTACTCCTCGGCCCGATGTCTTTTCTCCCCTACTTGGTACACATGCTGTAGATGCTTTACCTTTTGGGTCTCACCCCGAATTTCGTTTTCGTTGACCTTCGAGTGAATTACATTAATTACCGAAGGTCCTCCTGCCTGAGGTTGCTGTGCTGGAGAGGCGGAGCTGTTGGTGCCTAAGGCAGTCTTGCCTACTCTTCTCTGGTCCTGGCCTCGTCTACAAGGTCCCTCAAATGACCCTGCCTCACTAGGTCTTCTAGGTGTGACTTTAGGGCTCTGCAACCCTGAGTCAGATGCCCATCTTCGTTATGGTAAGCACAATGCTTACCCAGGCTCCTTCCCATAAATTCTCCTAGTACCCTAGCTGGTGCTCTGAAATAGGGTTGGGTTCGGATTTTGTCCAGGACTTTGTGAATTGGGATTCGAAATACAGTTGTGACTGCTTGTGCAGTTCTCAGCCCTATCTCTTGCTTGTTGGATCCGTTGTTACCTCAGCCTCGCTTCGGCGAGCTGTTTGTTTTCTCCTGCTTTGTTGCCTTAATCCCTGAAGTGTCTTCCTCGGCTCTGGCGTATTTCTCAATTCTGGCCATGAGCTCCTCCATGCTTTTTGGTAGTGTCTTTGCCAATGACTTTCGTAGTGCGCAATCCTCTTTCAGGCCGTTCTTGAAAGACACGACTGCCACCTCTTGATTGCATTCGGGTATTCAATTGAACACCTCATAATACCTTTTTGCGTAGGCCCTAAGGCCTTCATCCTCACTGATCCTCAGAGCCATCAGGGCGTCCACCCTTAATGGCTGTAATTTGTTCGTCACGAACTTGGCCACGAACATCTCGGCCAGGCTTTCCCAAGTCTTCACACTTCCCTTGGGCAATTTGTGAAACTAGTCCGATGCAATCTCCCCGAAGGATGAAGGGAACACCTTGCAGAGCAACGGCTCGTTCCCAGTATATAGTGCCATCGAGTTCAGGTATAATCCGACGTGAAAGTTGGGTTCCGACTTACCATCGTATATCTGGAACCTCGGCATCCTGAATCTTTTTGGGGCCTTAACTTTATCTAACTCTACCGAGAATGGTGTTCTCGTTTAATTGTTGAAGTTACCTCGGCATGATCTTGCTTCCTCTTGAGGTAATCTCTCAAGTCCTCTTTGGTCCGCCCAGGAGCTCGGCTATCTCCTGATTTCAGTCTCTTAGGTGCACTGCTTTCAACTTCGTTGTGACCCATTTTTGATCTTTCTCCGTTGGTTGCGTCGAAGCACAACTCCTGCCTTTGAACATGCCGATGTTCTTTGGGGTCTGCCTCCTTGGTGCGATGTGTCCTTCGAGATTCTTCCTCTCTTGGCTCTTCTCGCCCGACCTCCCTTGAAGGCCGGTAAGAGAGTCTTTCGCTCCTGGTGTGTTGGGGGGCTATAGGGATTGTTTTTTGCCCTTCCTTCTGGGCATGGGCCGCTGGGATCGGCGTGTCCTGCAGTGGGAACGGTGGCTGCATGATGTTATTTTGCATCATAAAATTGACGATCGATTGCAGGTCCGCCAATTTATTTGCCATGGTCTTCACTTCATCGTCCCTCCGCAGGCATCTCTCTTTCCATACCTGGAGGTCATCCTCGTTGTAGTAACCGCTTTGGTCCGTTTTCTTTAGTACGTCGCCCTCCTGGCCAGCGTCTTTTCCTCCGTGATTCTGGTCTTTATTGCAGTTGTCTTCTTCAACGTCAAGGTCTATAGGTCTCACACTCCCAGCAGGAGTGTTATCCCTAATCTTCTCTTTCTGTCCATCGTCGTTGGCCATCTATTCTTCTTAAGTTCCCACAGATGGCGCCAAATTGTGTGAGTGAATTTCTGACCACACTGCCAACTCAGTATCTAGCTGGAGAACACTGGCAGAATAGGATTAGCCCGAACAACCTGCAACAAAAAAAAGAGACTCTAGCGGTGGTTCGTCCACCCGGGGGCACTCCGATGATTAAATCAGTAATCAAATATCTCTCAAAGATAATCAATAGTGCTTAACTCACTGTTCTGAATATAAATTGCGTACCTTAGACCCATCAGGGGTGCCTCTCTTTTATAGCTAATTCAATCCTAGTTCCCATAGAAGCCTATCTTCAATGGACTTCCACTCAGTGCTTATCCTGAACTCTCCAAGAGATAAAGATAAACTCCCTAAGAGTGTTATCCTTATCCATGCTGAAGTCCTTCCTCATTCTAGGACTCTTGTACTTTATCCGCTTACCCCGGATTCTAATATCTTCGGAGATAACCTCGGCGTAGTCGAGATAACCTCGGCGTCATGACCAGGGCACGTGGCACCTCGGCTAACACGTCGGCGTCACCTTGGCCACGTGTTGGTACTCAGAAAATGTATCCCCATACAATGGATACAAAAAGTATATTATAATGACTTTTTATTTCATATCTTCTGACAAGCTTTACAGTTTCTACAATTATATACACTGTCTACCCTCCTCGTTGTTCAAAGAGATGGACTGTTATAGATAAGATTTGGCTGAGCTGATTTGTTGTATAGCGTCGCCTGAAAAGATTTGTTTGACCACTTTCTGCCTAATAATGCAAGTTGCTCCACGTATCCTGGATAAGGTTGGAGTCGATCAAGAAACAGCTGTATGTGATAGTGGGGTCCACTATGCTTCCATCCGGTTTATGAGATTGTGATATTCTTCATCAGTATCTAATGGAGGGAAATCAAGATCTTGGTTGTATCGCTCATTCTGAAATTGCTCTACATCATCCGCAGTCATGGTTAGCTCCAACGGAAGATCCAAATTATTTCTCTTTTTGAGATTTAATAACATGTCAAGAGCCTCATTAATTTATGTAGGAGACCTTTGATATGTTATGGGAAAATGAGTTACAAATAGTATTCTACTATCTGTGACCATGAATGACAATTTTGTTGAGCCATGGATATTAGAAGCTGCCTGTGAAACAGTTATTAGACTGTTTATCCAATATTCTGTCAAAGGAAGTTTTTGAATAGTTTCCAATCGCTCCCTCCTACGATCTCCATCCAAATAATCATCTTCAAATTCAAAATCTTCAGTTTCTTTGAGATGCCAAATTTAGTATGGTTGGAAAAAATGTTCTCGTTCTCACCAACCAAATGTGCTAGAGATCCAAAAAGTAAAATATTTACTCCATCAGAAGCCTTTTACTACCCATGAGAGTATTGCTTTTATGATCATTGAATATTTTATCCACTGGATTGGATCTAAAATTTGGAAAATAACTTAATTAGTTATTCCCCGATCTATGTCTTCAAAAAACCACACGTCATGGTTTGCCATGATGGTTATTTTGAGAATTCCATCTTTAAAATTTAGTTTATCATAAGATCGTTCTAAGATTTATCTAATCTTATCACGATGATTCTCAACTCGATTTTTGATTAACAGAAAAATTTCTTTTGGAAGTGAAGTTCTTGCTTTTTGAAAAAGACAAATTCTTTTTATTTGTTTAAAAACTGGATCAGAAAACTCATCTGATATGAGGTCTGATAGTTGAAGAAAATTATTTATTTTTTCAAAATTAAAATCTTCATTCCAATTCATTTGTTTAAGGATATCGAAACAAAAATTTTGCAAATCTTTTAATTTAGCTATTTGCTTAGCTAATTTGTTGGCCAGAACTCCCATGTATTTTCAAAATTTCACTTTGTTGTCTACAATGTGAGTTTTCCAAATTCCATTGAGTTCTATATAAATTTCTCTGGATATACCAGGGTTGAAAAAAAAATTTATTTCAGATTCATCTAGTTTAAATGTCTGAATATTAGTTGGAACTGTGTTAGTTCTCATTTGACAAAAATTATTTTGATAAACAGGCATAGCAGGTGCATTATAAAAAGCTTTTTTAGCTTTGGTCATGCTATTATAGGATTTAAAACCTGCTCCTGGAAATCCGCAAACTTACTTATTGCACTCATTCCATTCTGTGTAAATTCCAGGTTGTTTTTCTGCAAATACAATATAAACTTTTTCTTGTCTGGAGATTGCTTTTTTAGCAATTGGCACCCAATCTCCTTGAACGGGTTGTTTACCCTTGTCCATTGTTTCCTCTTGGTCTAGAGGTCTTCTGCAAAAATTAAAATTACTTGTTTAGTAATTTAATTTTCTAAAACAATTCCTACTAGGAAAATCTGCAGGAAAATTGTTAGTATCTTTAAGGTGTTCTACCTCAAAAGTATATACAGAAATTTTATTATATCAGGCTAATCTTCTTCCTTGCTCAATAGGTTTTTTATTGATCAAGAAATCTCTTACTGCCTTATTATAGTGCGTATAATAAAATTTTCTAGGGCTAAATAAATATGAAAACTTTTTATTGCTAATTTTATTGCAAGTAATTCTTTTTCAAAAATAATATATTTCTGTTCATTTGATTTAAAGGTTCCAGAATTATATCCACAAATTAGTTCTTTTTTAATTTTATGAGTATTGGATTTTTCTTGATCTAATCTCATTTTTTGATAAAGGTATCTCTTTATCATGCCATAGGTTACTTGGTATTACTTTAAGAACACATCCCCAACATGCTTCTGAGGCATGTGTTTCTAAAATTAATTTATCACTTATTTAGGAAGATAAACATCTGGTAAAATTTTAACATTTTCTTTAATTTGTTTAATTAAAGAATTATCTTCTGTTATCCATTCGAAAACAACATTTTTCCTTAATTTGGTTAATCAAGGAATTTCTATTTTTGAAAGATTTTTAATAAAATTTCTTCCATAATTTAAAATACCTAATAAATTTTGTAATTGCGTTATATTTTCAAGAGTATCAGGAAAATCTCGTACTTTGAACAAAATATATTCTTGTAATTTTAAACCTTTCTGGTCTAAAATTATTCCCAAAAATTCAATTAATCCTTTTTCTAGTTCAATCTTTTTTGGTGATAACATAATTCCATGTTTTTGGAATTTTTTACAAAATAATTTTAAATGTCTCTTATGCTCCTCCCGGATTTTAGAGAAGATAAGTATGTTATCAATATAACCTACACAACAATCTTTAAGATCTTTAAAAATTGTATCTATCCACCGTTGAAATACCTGTAGTGCTGTATTTAACCCAAAAGGCATAACATTCTAGTGGTAATGTCCTTTAGGTGTACTGAAAGTTGTCAATTTTTTGATTCTTAAGTCAATTGAATTTGCCAAAATCCACTCTTATAATCGAATTTGCTAAAGATTTTTGATCATTTGGTTAAGTTAATCAAAACAGTTTTTTTTGGAATAAAAAATTCATCAAATTCTAAATTTTCATTTAGCCGTTTATAGTTGACTACCATTTGGGCTTTTCCTCTTTTAATTTCAGCATGGTTCGTTACCATAAAAGCTGGACTAGAGTGAGGGCTTCTAATTTCTTCAATTAACTTTTTGTCTAAAAGTTCCTAAAGTTGAATATCAAATTCATCTATATCTTGTCTAGTATAGATCATTGGTCTTACTCTAATGATAACATTAGGGTCTTTTAATTTCAAACTACAATAACGCGGACTACGTTGCCATAGTTTTAATGGATTTTCACTAAAATTTTCTTCAAGAATTTTTTAAATCCAATGTGATTCATCAATAGTTTTGATGATGGGAATTAAATCACCACGCGGAACGGGTGCAAACTCTTTATCACAAATATATTTATGTTATTCTAACAATGGAATATGAATTAAGACATTATTTATGCTTAATGAAACGATTTTTTCCTGTATTTGCATTGGAAGGTATTTATATATAAAATTATTTCCAAGAAGAAAATCTCCATGTATATACGGAAAACATAAATTTTTTGGTATAATGAACTTGCTATCATTTAACAAAATAGTTCTATTTTTAGCCTTGAATTGTATGGAAGTATCGTTGCCATCAATTCCAGTAACCAAAATTGGATGTTTCATTAATGTCCATTTTTCTTTTGGTATGACATTCTATTTACATGAGCTGATTGTAGCTCCTGTGTCTATGAGAACACTGAGGCTATAGGGTTTATAACCTATAAAATTAAATGTTCCCAACACATATGTATATCTTCTTTTTCCTTGGCTAAGAGAAAAAATAATATCATCATTTTTTGTTTGAAAATGATACATATATGCGGACTTAATATGTTCAGATTGTCTTCTTGTTCCTATTGAACATTTGTTGAAGTAATAAAATCTTGATTAGAATTATTACTTGATTCACTAATGCTTAATTTTGAAAATGATTTATTAGGACAATCTTTTTCAAATACAGAAGTTGATCTTTTAATTTTTAGATATGCATTTTCAATATATAAATTTTTTCCTGATGCTTGCATTTGTATTTGTGCAGGATTTTTTTGTTTTAAAATATTCTTCTTGTTCCACAAGGTCATGGATTAACCATTGTCGAGGGATTTTTAAATCACTCCAATTCATTAGACGGGGTTGGATTATCGCGTCAAATGGGCTTGGTTCAAAGATTTCAACAATTTTATTATTGTTTAATCTTGTTTTTGTTTCAGGAAATTTGGTCAATTCGTGAATTGTTTTCCAACGAATAGCCAAATCATGTGAATTAGATTTCATTCCTAATCCTTGTATTTTAATTCTTATTCTGACTGTGTCTTCAATATTAGGATCATTTATTGGAATAAAGAAATTTGGTCTAACATTAAACTAAACTACTCCATTAGCCAAATTAGATTGAATTCCTCTAATGATTGCTTTCATTGGGTCGGAAAATCTTTTATCAAAAATTACTGCCAAAATTGGAGTATCTATCCCTTGGCAGAATAAGGCTGATATGGTTACCTGTATTAATCCAATATGAATATATTGAATCTCGGGATATTTCTTTTTCCATCTTGCAACTTTTTTCTTATCAAAAAAAGGAATGTCAATATTTTCTTCTTTTGACCATTTTGCTTGAGTATTGCCACTGTATTGTTCAAACACTCTTGCTGAAAAGAAGTTGAATTTTGAAAGTTTATAAATTTCTGGCATAGCAACTTCTTGCATTTTTTCGAATTTAGTTAATTCTTCGTCAGTAGAAGTTTTGTCTTCTCCGATTACATCTCCAAGTCGAATTGCCTATAATTCCTCTTGAAATATACTATCTGCTTCTTGAGATATTTCTTGACTATCTATATTGTCATCATAAAGATTAGTTCTTCATCTGAACTTTCTTCATCACTAGAAATTTCGTATAAGATTTCTTCTTCATCAGAAATTTCTTTGCTATATATTATTTCAAAATATTATTCTTCAAGAACTTTGATCATTTTCTTTGCACTTTTTTTCCTTTTTGGGCATTTGGGTGCATAGTGACCCTCTTCGTTATAAATGTAACATTTACAAGTTTTCTTTTTTGAAACACTTGTTGGTTTCTTTTTTCGAATATACTTTTTCTTTTTTGAAAAAATGTTGTTCTTTTTTCAAGGTTTCCATTTATATTTTCTGTGTGTTTTGGAAAATCCTTTTCGCTTGGGAAATGTATTACAACCAATTTTTCAATTTTCTTTCAAAATTTTATCACAACATTTTTGACCATATTGTGAGTTGGAAATTTGATTTTTTATTTGTTTTTTCACCTTTGCTTCTAGACACCGATCTGCTATCAATCTTAGAACATAATTAATACGAAAACCAAGATTATCATATTCTTCATTCCCCATTTTTATGAGAAAATCAGGATATGTTTTAATACATAATTCATCCCTGGTTGGAATGTATGTGATTTTAGTCTCTGACCATTCAATTATAATACATTTTATTGCAAATTTTAAAACTCGTTTCAAATAAGGACAATTGAAGACACCGTTGTTCCATTTCAAGGGCAAAATTATAAATTTAATAAAATATAAACTAGTTTGACAAAAATAAATGTCAAAAAAATATTTTTTAATTTTTAAAATTATTTCTACCCATCAAAGATAGAATTATATAAAAATGATAAACCTTTTACATTTTTATTTTTTTATCAAATTAATTTTTAGTATATGTTTGGATGATGATCATGTAATAGGTGGCTGTTTTTGTTAATTTTTTTTTATGATTATCATGTAATAGATGGTGGTATTTGTTATTAACATATATTTTTAGATAATTATCATGTAATAGATGATTATTAAGTTTTTAATGTATAATTGATATGTTTAATATATAAAATATTTTTAGTTTTAAATTTTTTAATTTAATGGATCAATTTAATAATGACATCAAAGTTTGACTATTTAAAAAATAAAAAGTAATTTAACGAAAATAAGTATTAAAAAAATATTTTAAAAAAGTTTATCTATCCACCCAAAAGATAAAATTATATAAAAATAATATGTATTTAATTTCTAGTTTCTTAAAAAAAAATTTAAAAATAGATTCTGAAAATTAAACCAAATAGAACTTTATAACCAAGAAAGTTCCTACATTATTTATATTTCAAATAACATACAAGTTAACTAATAAAAAATAAGCTGTATGACAATTTTGCCCTTAAAATAGACATTTTACAAAGTAAATATTTTTTGTTATCATTATTTGGAACAAAATTTAAAATCAAATATATCATAATAAAAAAGTCAATAATCAAAATATTACAAGTTCCAAATTATAAAGACGGTTAATATAATTTGACCTTAAAAGTTTACCACTCTCAATTTTTTTTCCATCTTTCTACTTCAACTTTTGCGGATCAAAATTTGATTTTAATCGCAAAAAAATATATTTTGGCCACTAAAAGATTTTAGTAGCCAAAATCCCAAACCTTACTCTCCAAACTACGAACTTTTCGAGACTAATATTTAGTTGGCCAGGAATGAGGTTTTAGAAAGAGAAAAAGGAGAAGGTGAAGTGAGTGGTTTAGGAAAAGAAGGGTATAGGAATGGCAATGAGCCGGGGCGGGGTCGAGGATCACACTCCTCGTCCCCGATTCTTGATGGTGAAAATTCCCTCGTTCCGAGCCCCGATTTCCGATGGCGAACCTATCACCGTCCCCACCTTCGGCCCCTAACAGGGATTGGGTTTCCCTGACCCTGAAAATTTCCCGATCCAAAAAAGAAAAAGAAAAAGTAATACAGAAGTCTAAGTGTGTATAACTAAACTTACAGATCGAATACATCAAATACAAAAAAAATACAAAATAAAAAAATTTGAGTGTGTTTACTTAAGCTCTAATTCAATACATTAAATACAAAAATAAATAAATAAATAAATAAAATAAAAATAAAAATTAACGAATAACTTACACAACAGATCAACAACATCATACACAACAAATCAACTACCAAAAAAAAATAGAGATATATAGAGAGATGGAGACCAACACAACACAAAAAATGGAGACAAACAACATCATACACAATAGATCAACACAGATCTGAGATCTCTCACTAGCCAACCTTTATTTTCTTTCTTCTCCTATCTCCATGATTTGATCCTCACAATCAACTCGTAAAATCTACAAGAAATAAAAAAAAAGAGAAATCAGAGAGATGATAAGATTTAAGAAGCACAACTCAAAAAGAGAAATCAGAGAGATGGTGTCAACGGCAAGGCCGCTTGCTCGATGATCGGAGATAGCGACGTTGACGGCAGTGAAGGGAAAGACGTTGAAGTCGTCGTGATGTTCTTAAAGAGGAAGATCGGCGAGATCAAAAACCCTAACAGCTCTCTCTCGCTGAAGACAGCGGATGAGGAGGGAGATCGGCGATAATGGGAGGAGGAAGAGGAGGACAGTGGAGGAGCTGCTGCTGACGACGCCGATACCGTAAAGGGCACCTGCAGCAGAGAGAGAGGCTAAGAGAAAATAAGTGAGTGTGAGTGGGACAGAGGCTGAAAATGAGACTCAAATAACCCTAAACATATATATATAGGGAATATTCGGGGATTATTTAGGGCGGGAATGGGACGGAACGAGGCCGAGGGAACCTATCACCATCCCCGACCCGAAAACCGTCAGGAATTTAATTTTCAATACCATCCCCCGCCCTATAGGGGCTAATTTTCAGAAAAAACCCGTTCTAATCGGCGTCGGGGGGTCGAGTCCCCTTCGAGCCAGGTTCAAAT